>JAOCNB020099020.1:0-11554 GCA_026546465.2 Palythoa caribaeorum | reverse complement strand
TCAGCCTGAGCTTGTTCTTAAATTGTTCTTAAATTTTGGCAAATTTGAGCCTCATTGTTCTTATAAAGTTGTTCTTACAAAAAAAACTTGTAGATCGTTCTTTGACATGACCAAATAATTTTGAATGCCGAAAATAATCTAAGATCCGCGAGCTAGCTGTCAGTCACAAAACTTGAAAAAAGGAACCTTTTAATATTTGACGTTAGCTGGCTCCGAAATAGCGGCGTATTTGAAAAACATTAATTTTGTGTAAAAGCGTATTGTACACTGTTAGAACTTTGCTTTTTACTTGAGGTAAATCAATGTCTTTGTCTAGCTCCGAGATTGAACAACTCCACTTTTGACTCCTGTAGACATAGATTATTTTAAAACGCGACTGGAGAAGTATTTTAATTTAGTCTTACTAAAGCTAGATTACTCTTTTGATTTCACGGAAAAAAACTACTAATTTTGATTAAGTTATAATAATCGTTTATTTGAGCAAATTGCAAACTTTACGTCAAATTAAATATTAGGACTGAGCGTTTTAAAACATCAAGAAAGCAAAAGTCTATAATTATAAGTCACCAACGCCCGTCGTAATTATGAAACCCAAAAAGAAAAAGAAAAAAAAACCAAGAAACTAAAAGCTAACTTACCTATAGCTCTCGTGTACGTTTAACTCTTGCACTTTTTATTTCTCACTCGTAGTTCGCTGCAGGAATACCGTGAGTAAACTAGCAACTCTGTGCAGGTTGACCTCTTTTAAGTGTACGAAACTCGACAATTAAATCAATATTGCTCTTGCGTTGATTGGCTTATTTTGTTAAGATAATTGATTTTTGGTCACCCGGTACTTCATGTGGCATTTCTCGTATCTTCAGCAATTTTTTCCGCTTTAGAATTGTGTTTTATTTTACGTAAACACGATACACATAGCAGCATGGATTGAAAACAAAAGCAGATTTCTTTCATCCTATTAACTTCTGAAATTTTGAAATGGAAAAAGTAAAGTAGAAGTGAATAGATGTGAATGAAAGATAAAACGTGTTTGTTTGCATGCTAAAAGCGTTGTTTAGTTTGAAGAAACGCATGGCTTCCTGTCTTAAAAATAGAATATTTGATTCTTTTGTGTCTGATTTTTTTGGATGATCACGCAACTTGAATAGTCCGAAAACCTTTTGCTTGTAAACAATATTTGAGGGCAGTAACGGCGTCATTTTGTGGGCGTTAAAATTATAGATATGAATTTGACAAATATTTAAGGATTGTTTAAAGTAAAAGTTTTCCTTGCAGGTTTTCCTTAAGAAAGAGAATTGCTCGAGTAGACGATGAACAAGTTTTCTTTGCCCTTAGTCTGTAACTTTGTCATTAATATTCCTTGCCACATTTTCCTTGTAGTCCGTTTGCACTAGCAAACTCTATCCTTGACAATTTTCCCCTTGAAAAAGAAAAGCTAGCATACCAACTTTTCCTTGTTAAGAAAATATTATCAATAGGTCCCCATTTGCTCTAACCAAGGGAAACTTCTCAAGCGAGACTTGCTCGTATTAACGAGGCTTTAATCAGTGTTCACATCGGTGGCCTTGTAGAAGCCGACCAACACACTATCCACAATCCTGCATTCTGATTGGCTAACTGCTTACCCTCTGTTTATCAACGAATATTCTGAAAACACTGAGAGTTTTCGGTATAAAGCAAATATTGTTTGGTATTTGGTTATTTTTAAACTAATAAGTTAGTGTTTCGAGGGGAATACGATTAATTCTACATACTTTGACAACACGAATTGGTAATGAATTGGGTAAGCGGTTAAATTAAATAAACACCGGAAAAATTACCACCTTTTTTATACAACCAAGTGTGTAACAAAGCACCTGTTATTTGAAAAAGCTGAAAGATAACTTTTTTTATTTTATAAAGTCTTAAAGACTCTGTTTAAAGCGGACATAAGTGAACCAAGGTGAAAGCTCTTCTCAAGCAAAGAGAATAATTATGTCAACCGCACAGTAATTAACTATTGCCAGTTAAAACCAACTTCTTCAGAAAGATGAAGTGGTCAAAACCAGATTATTCTTTTAACGAACGTCAAAGGAAGTTAAAAATACTTCATGCAAAAACGTCAAATTCAAACCAATATAGTTTTTGGTTCGTAGGAGTGTGGTTGAGATACATTGTAATTTTCTAATAAACTACGTAAATCTTAGAAGCGCTGAAAAGGCGACTTTTTATATAAGCTCAAAATGTGCCGAGGGGGACTATTATTTTCCGTGTTTGTTTCAAACCGGTATATTTCTATAGAATTTTTAAAATGTTTGGTTAAAATTCCTGCACGTATTCAGCATTCAACATTCTGATAATGACAACTAAGCCCGAAAAATATAAACATAAATATCCCTTTAAGTGCTAGAGTGGAACCGGCATATAACAGGAAATTAAAATAAATAGACCGAAGAACTTTGTTAAGTAATCTTTGATTTTTCTTTTTTCATTTAGTTTAGCTAAAAATTTCTTTTAAAAATTGTCTTTCAAATAAAAACATTTTATTCAAGGCTGAAATTTTGTTTGACTACCAGCTGAATTGATGAGCCTATCTTTCGTTTCTCTAGCGATTCTTATATTTTACAATGCCGGACTACGACTCTTATATTTGGCTACTGTCTGTCTTCAAACAAAGACCTGTTTCAAACGCCGTCCTCCAGTCGCACTAAGCTAGCTCGACTCTGGCCCGAATGTGGCACGACTTTGGTTCGACTTGGTTTTAGACATCGAACTACAATTGAACTTTGCCTTTGTGCAAAATGGCGGACAGGACAATGATTATGTTTTGCGCAAAGTAATTGCTGCAAGAAGAAGGAGGAACAATTAATTTATATATAATTTATGAAATTCCTCTGGCTCGAGTTTAGCACGGCGTCTGAAATCAACCCGAGCTAAAGTCGTGTAGCACGAGTTAGTTAGTCGTGCTACACGAGTATGGCGCGACTTGGTTTCAAACGCCGTGCTAAGCCTAAGGTCGTGCTAAAGTTGAATTTTCTGAGTTCAGGTGAGCTTAGCGCGACTGTAGCACGGCGTTTGAAACAGGCCTAAGGTCCTGTCCACACTGTGTTTTCGTTTGAAAACGCAGACCTTTTTACCCGTTTTCACCTTCCGTCCACACGAAACGAAGGTGTACATCACCGAAAACGAAGGTGTATGTCTCCAGGGTGAAGGTTTTTGAAAACGGAAGTACTGCATCACAGTGTGAACAAGCAAAAACGAACACTTACGTTACGTTAGCCGTTACTTTACGTTACTGTTCGCCTCGAAAATAGGCTTGAGCAAAATCTGGGGACGAAAACGAATGTTTTCTTATCCGTTTTCTTGGTCTATTGTGGACGCAAATCGTTTTTGATAGAATGAAAAGGGAGGTTTTCGAAAACGTATTAGTGTGGACAGGGTTAATTAACATTTTATTCTATATGATATAGTCGCAATATCAAAAGTGCATTTGTCTTTTCATTGATTTGTGACTCAAATGTTAACCCTTCACTGGGTGTCTCTCTTTTGTCTGATATGAATAACAAAACGGAAAGAAATGGATATTCGTTTTAAGTTGTGTATAAAGGTCTATAAAAATACCACGTTTCTTGCTGTTTTAATGTAGTAATGTTCAACATGATAAAATTGCTTTCTGTTTTTTTTTCTTGTTGATAAGGAATTGATTTTCTCATTCTTGCATACGGAACTAAACCGCCTTTCACAAAATTAAAGATTTTTCAAAACTCGTGTCAATATATAACTCGCGAACGGAATATGAATTCTAGCCTCGATTCGCGATTAGCAATGGACGCGGAATTATTTTCAAGGCAAACTATCACGTTCCGTAGTAGTGCTAAACAAAAAGTCGATCAAATTGGTAGAAATGTATAGGAAAAAACAACTTATAACTAAAATAATAAGAAGGCGCAGCCCGGTATTGTATTGTATTGTGTTGCATTGTATAATAGCCAGTTATCCGCCTCTGGCCCAACAATAATTTGAATCTTCGATTTATGTCCGCAGTAATTTAAAAAGCTGGGTTCTAAATTTTCCGAATTTTCAACAAATTATTTGGCCCAGAGTTTTACAAAGTGTAAGTATATATTCAAGTGAAAAGAAAAACAAAGACCGGCTAAGTAGTTTATCAGACGAAAACCCATCGAACTGGAAACTAATGTTTTGATTAAACAACTGATTACTTAAATTAATCGGAAATAGAAAATTAAACAAATGACCACTTCACATAATCAACTCTTTTGAGGTCGCACCTAATTCCTCTTTACTAGTCATGCAGATTAAGTATATATATTTAAACTTATTAACTAAGAAGTTGTAAATCTTAATTGATTGTTAGGATTTGTTTGTTATGGCTTGGTATTTGGTGTTTTGCACTGTAACTATCGAACTTTAAAAATTGAAGCTTCAGTGAGATTTAATCAACTGAATTCATAAACAAGGTACTACCTTGGCTTGGGTAAGAAAAAAACACATAATGATAAATTATTCATTTAATCATTTTTCTAACTACGTAAGTTGCAAATCTTTATTTGATAATTAGGGTTATATTTTGTTTAGCCTTAGGATTTCAGAAAAATTACAGAACCGCTATATCATTGTCTTATTTTGGATTCATTATACCAAAACAGAAAGAAAGTTATAACACTATATTTGTTTTGTAGACTTCAAAAGAGCTTATGATTCAATTTGGAGAACATGGCTTAATTTTCGATTATCTGATCAAATGTGGATTAAGTAAAATATTTATTACGATCTTGCACGATTTATACAATGTCAGGAGCTGGTTTATTCCAGATTAATTTGGCGTGCGAAAAACTACATCTAAAAATGTACGAGTTTATATACTAGGTGTAAATATGAAAACTACCAATTGGGCAGTAAGGTTAGAATCAGGACGTTTTTCCATATGTGTTGAAGTATTTTTATCAGTTTTAAGTTGTATTTATCACCTGCTTAATGTTCATAGCAAAAGTGAACTACTAATTAACGCTCTGAAGACTTCCTTTTACCTATAAAATAATAATGGAGGTATACGTCTTGGTGCAGTTTGGTCGGCCATTTGATGAGGTTTGTTGCCTTAGACTAAAAAAACCCACAAAGTCGCTTTCAAACTAATGGACCAGGACTTAGCTCCAAAAGTTCTGTTTCGAAAACACTTAGAAAAGACCTTTATAGAAAATTTAAACGTCAAAATACAGAATATTGTAAATGGACAAACGAAATAATCGATATTGGAGCTCTACGCAAATATCAAATTTCATTATGGGCGTGAAAAATATTTAGATAATCTGGATGAAGGAAAGTCTAGAAAATTTGTCACTTAAATAAGAATTTCCGATCATAAATTTTTGTTGAACAAGGTCGATATGTTAATATACCAAGAAAAGTACTTTGCAACATCTCCGATTCTTATGCAGGGAAAGCACTCTTAAAGAACGTAGAGAAAATTTTATAACGGAAATATTGAACGTTAATGTGAATTCTAAACATTTTCGCGTATAAAACTTATATACTTTCATTGAATGATAATTATATTTTTAATCTGACTGTTAAGTTCATTGCAGATATTATGAAGAGTTTTTTTTTTATCTAAAATTTGAAAGAAATAATTTATGTTATACTTGGATTAGAATAGTCTGGTATATCAAAACTAAAGAAACAAAAAAATACCTCTCATATACATTTATTGTATACCCAATTATGTAAACCAAATGTTTTCAAAGTGACAACAAATCAATATTGTTGTTGTTATTAATGCCGACATATATAGTTTAATTCATCGTATTGGTTCGAGTCAGTTTCCCTATAGCAGGGAAAACACAATTCAGCTCCCAAAGCTTATCATAAAAGAACACATGAAGACGTTCGCTCTAAAAACGATAACGCTTTCACAGGTAAACGCTTAGATATTTCATCATTTACGTTTCTGTCCTCACGAAAATGATCCGTAAACGATCATTTTTCAAAAGAGCTTTCGAAGTGATTATTTTTGTAAACGGTTACCCATTTTCTTGTGTGGACTCTCGTTAACACTTATTTTCTTAAACCATAGTTCAAGTTCGTTTTAGCAAAGAAAACAAAAATGGCGGATGTTATTTTGATGCTACTTCGCTTCCTACTCTTCCTGGCCAAATCAATATAAAACATCATTTTGGACAGAGTACGTTTAAGTAGTTTACATTGTCGTGTGCACGGGACCTGATCTTTGCTGCAATGTTTTTGCTACGATCTGTGATTGGCTAACTGCAACAACCTCGAGTGTTGATTGGTTGGTAAAGACAATACAGGAGCACTCGTCGCACCACTCAAGAACTCAGGACCTGTGATTGGCTAACTGCAATTTTTTCGAGCGTTGATTGGTTGATAAATACAAAACAGGAAACACTCGTCGCACGTCTCCAAAATTTCGTTTCGTGACGTTTTCATTTCATGTCATTTTGAATTGTTTTGCGTTAGAGTTTTCGGCTTCTTAGAACCATAATTTTCATCTCAAATTCTATTTATTTCAAGTTGTTCTTTTTAATTTCAATAAAGATCGGCCTTTGAATTGAAAAACCTTTCCAAAAGTTGATAAAATGCCACCACAGTTCAGTCAATAAATGAAATGATGCGTCCTGAACATATATTGCGTCTTTGTCTTTGCTGCATGTGGGTCCTGATTTGTTATACAGCATAAAAAACCTGCGTGTAAGAACGTCTTTTTTGAGTTTGGCAAAAGAGTTCCTTGTATTTTGGCCGGGTGATAAATTCGAAACTTCTAGGCTAAGGAGGTTCTTAATTTCTATAAAAGAAACATAGTTTTGTTTAATATCCTCAGTTTATAGAGGGTTCAAGGCCAAACAGTTATAAACTTGTAGGTGAAAAGGTTTCAGAAAAACTATTCAGTGCGTCGGCAAATAGATACAAACTCGTGGTAATATAATTAACTATTATTCCACGAACGCGCGTTGGATATGACGTGATGGATAGCTGACGAGGCGCGAAGCACCGAGTTGGCTATTTTCACCTCATATCCAACAAGACGTGAGTGGAGAAATTGTTTTATCAAATTGATTCAATTCTAAACAAGTAGATACTTAAAAGTTATTGGCAAATTCCATTGAATTTTATTTTACTTTTACAAAACACACGGAAAATGATGTTTCCATATTAGGCCATTTGGTATATGAGCTTATAACCGACATTGAGTGAACCAATCAAAACGCTAGAAATGCAATATTTAAGGTTGGAAATTTAATAACATGTGATAAGTAAATTATCATCGCCGTGAGAATGTAGAAAATTTGACGTTTTGAGCGTTCGCCCTTCGTTCTTGATTATAAATTTTCCATTTCAAAATCTCATTTCATTTCATTTCAGCCCAATGATAAAAGATTCTTGAATAATTTATGTACTAACCCAAATATAAGGACCTGCATCGATTGTTTATTCCAATAAATCAAAGCTCCAAAAGATCCAAAAGTTGTTTTTTAGAGATATCTTTCACGCTTCAAGGATATTTTAAATTAAGCGCAAAAAATAACTCTTTAGTCTGCATCTCATCAACAAGCAAGCACTTGAATGGCCCGATGATATCATACTTGCGTGAAAAAGGATAAAATGCCTGATAATAGATATATATGTATAAAAATACATAAACAAAGAAAATAAGTTAATGTGGTTTGAAATGAAAGTATATAGGAAAGTGGATCAAAGATTAAAAATAAAAGAACCCGAAAATTATTAATAGAAAAACAAACAAAAATAGAAGCCACATAAAAAAACGAGAAATGAGTTTGATAAACAAATTTTTAAAGCGACCTTAAATATTATCATTGATGTATTTATCAAGAAAAAGTTATTTGAGTTCCCGTTTAAAGCAACGATGTTCTTCAATCTCGTTCCAAATTTTTGCGCCCAGAAATCTAATATTAAATTTTCCATAATTTGTTCTAATTTTTGGAAAAGCAAAAAAGTGGATTTTAATGCTTGGTGAGTACTGTAATCGTGTCAGTCTTGTGCTGATAGCAGTGAAAAAAACTGTCAAAAGCACTTGGGAGATTGCAGTTAGAGTAGTGATACATAAAACATGCTGCATGTGTAGAGCAAGATTGTGTCGTGCAACTTGACAAGGTTTAGTTTGAAAAGAGGATTACTGTGTGCATCAAATTTATAGCGAAATTGATAATACGACTTATTCTCTTTTGTAAGATCTCTAATGGTGCAATAGTTGAACAATATATAAGTGCCACCGGCCCTATATCATACAGCCATATGTGAGAAAAGGGTATACAATTTAATTATACATAATGGAAAAAAGTCACACCAGCCGACCGATTTTTTTGTCGTAGACAAGATTTTAGGGAACCGACAAAGATTTTGTATGCTCGGACCAAAGCCGACGATGATAATGTGATGACTATGATGATGACGATGACAATGTGCTGACGATCACGATGACAAGGATGATTTGATGACGATGATGATGTGATGATGATGACAATGATGATGTGATGACAATGATGACGACGATGTTAAGACGACGACGATGATGATGTGATGACGATGATGATGTGATAACGATGCTGATGACAATTATCATGGGATGATGATGACGATGATTATGTGATGATGATGACGATGATGATGGGTTGATGATGACTATGATAATGATATTGTGATGACGATGAGAATGATGATGTGATGATTATGACGATGACGATGACCGATGAAGATGACGATGACCGATGATGATGACTGATGACGATGACAGATGAGAACGAGATATAGCGATGACCGATAGCAACGACTGATGACGACGACCAATGACGATAACCAATGATGATGACCGATGGTGATGACTGATGACAATGACTAATGACGACGACCGATGTCGAAGACCGATGACGACAACCGATGACGACATTCGATGACGATGACCAATGACGATGACCGATGACCGATGACGACGACCGAAGGCGACGACCTATGACAACAACCAAAGACGCTGACCGATGATGATGATGGATGACGATGACCGATGACGATGACTGATGACGATGACCAATGACGATGACAAATGACAATGACCGACGACGATGAACTACGACGATGGCTGATGACAAGGACCGATGACGATGACCGATGACGACGACCGATGACGACGACTGATGATGACCAATGACAATGACCGATGACAATAAGCAATGACGATGACCAATGATGATTACCGATGATGATGACGGATGACGGATGACCAATGACGATGACCGATGACGTCGACCGATGACGTCGACCGATGACGATGACTGATGACGATGACCGACAACGTTGACCGATGACGATAACCGATGACCAATGACGATGACCGATGACCAATGACAATGACAGATGATGACGACCGATGACTGATGACAATGACCAATGACGGTGACCGATGATGATGGCCGATGACAATGACAGATCACCGATGACGATGACCAATGATGACGACCAATGACGATGACCGATGACAACGACCAATGATGACGATCGATGACGGCGATCGATGACTACAACCAATGACGATGACCGATGACTGTGACCGATAACGATGACCGATGATGATGACTGATGACGATGACCGATGACGACGACCGATAACAACGACCAATGATGACGACCGATGATGACGACCGATGACGATGACCGATGACCAATGACGATCACCGATGACGTTGACCATGACGATGACTGATGATGAGTACCGATGACCAATGACGATGACTGATGACGTTGACAGATGACGATGACCGATGACAATGACCGATGATGACACCGAATGACGACGACCGATGGTAACGACCAATGACGATGACCAATAAAGACGACCGATGATGACAATCGATGACGACGACCTATGACGATGACTAATGACGATGACCAATGACCGATGACGATGACAATGACCGATGACTGATGACGCTGACCGATGACTATAATTGATGACGATGACTAATGACGACGAACAATGACGACGACCGATAACGATGACCAATGACGATGATTGATGACGATGACCAATGACGATGACCGATGATGATGACCGATGACGATGACTGATGACGATGACCGATGACAACAACCGATGTCGAAGACCGATGACAACAACCGATGATGATGATTGATGATGATGACCGATAACGATGACCAATGACAATGACTGATGACGATGACCGATGTCGATGACCATTGACGATGACCAATGACCAATGACGATGATGGATGACGATGACCGATGACGGATGACTGATGACCGATGACCAATGACGATGACTGATGACAATTATGGATAGCGATGACTGATAACAATGACCGGAGACGATGATGGATGACGATGACCGATGATGATGATCGTGACAGTTACCGATGATGGATGACGATGACCCATGATGACGACCGATGACCGATGACAATGACCAATGACTGTGACCGATGATGATGACCGATGACGATGACCGATGACAAAAACCGATGACCGATGACAATGACCAATGACGGTGACCGATGACGATGACCGATGACGACGACGACCGATGACGATGACCGATGACGATGATGGATAACGATGACTGATGACAATGATCGGAGACGATGATGGATGACTGTGACCGATGATGATGACCGATGACGATGACCAATGACAAAAACCGATGACCGATGACAATGACCAATGACGGTGACCGATGACGACGACCAATGACGACAACGACCGATGACGATGACGACGATGAACGATGATGACGACGACCGATGACGATGGAAGATGACGAGGACGACCGATGATGACGACGGCCGATGACGAAGACGACCGATGACGACGATGACCAATGACGAAGACTGATGGCAATGACCGATGATGGCAACGACCGATGACGACGACGACCAACGACGATGTCTGGTGACGATGACGACTGATGACGATGACGACCGATGACCACAACGACTGATGACGATGACTGATGACAAGGATGGATGACGACAACGACTGATGATGACGACAACCGATGACGACGACGACCGATCAATATGATGACGGATGACTATGACTGATGACGACGACCGATGATGACGAGGACCGATGGTGACGATGACCGATAACGATGACGACGGAAGATGACGATGACGAACGATGATGATGATGATCGATGATGATAACGACTGATGACGACGATGACTGATTACGACCATGACCGATGACTACGACGACCGATGACGACGGAAGATGACGACGACAATGACGACCGATGACTACTACGACTGATGACGACAACAACCAATGACGACGATGACCGATGATGACGACGACCGATGACAAGAGGGACTTTAAGCAACTCACGACGACGGCCCAGTGGACGCCCGCTGCGTGCGCTGGAGACTAGGTCGAGGTCGACGTCTTTTGGCGGGAAAAACAACGCTAAGCAAACTTGAAGACGACGGCGAAGACGACAGTACTTTTCAGAGTTCTTTGCTTCTCCACATAAGTATGGCGTCTCTTAGGGCTACTCGAGAAGCTTTA
>JAOCNB020098986.1:0-11555 GCA_026546465.2 Palythoa caribaeorum | reverse complement strand
AACAAAACACTATAAGCCGAAAAATAGAAATAACAAAAATTATACACATTATCCTATAATCAGAAAAGTAAGAAAAAACTGCGCGTATTTAATTTCTCAAACATTTGTAGTTTTCTTGTTCCAAACTATTTTCTGTCTCCATAAACGAAAACATTTACGTACAGGTACGGGCCGGGTGCGGAAATGGGTGCGTCTGGGGTTACCGGTACAGGTGCGAGTGCGTGTACGTGTACGTGTACGTGTACGTGTGCAGATGCGGGTGCAAGTGCGGATGCGGGTGCGGGTACAGTGCGGGTGCACGTGCGGGTGCGAGTGCGGGTACGGGTGAGGGTACGGGTAAGGATGAAGTGCGGGAGCGGGTACAGGTGAGGGTACGGGTGAGGGTACGGCTACGGGTACAGGTGCGGGTACAGGTGCGGCTACAGGTGAGGGTACGGGTGAGGGTATGGGTACGGATAAAGCTACGGGTAAGGGTACTAGTGAGGGTACGGGTGAGGGTACGGGTACGGGTAAGGGTACGAGTAAGGGTACTGGTGAGGGTACGGGTAAGGGTACTGGTGCGGGTACAGGTGAGGGTACAGGTGCGGGTACAGGTGCGGGTACAGGTGCGGGTACAGGTGAGGGTACAGGTGAGGGTACGGTTGAGGGTACGGGTAAGGGTACTGGTGCGGGTACAGGTGAGGGTACGGGTGAGGGTACGAATGCGGGTGCGCGTGCGGGAATAGGTGAGGGTACGGGTGAGGGTATGGGTACGGGTGAGGTTACGGGTACAGGTGCGGGTACAGGTGAGGGTGCGGGTACAGGTGAGGGTGCGGGTACAGGTGAGGGTACGGGTGAGGGTACGGGTGCGGTTAGCGTACGGACGTTTACGGATATGTTTTAATTTGCTTTCCGACGAAAGATTTTAAATAAAGCCATCAAGAATATTATTGAGCAAAACAATGTTCAAGCAACTGATGATAACTGTGTCGACGCAAGAATGTCTAATTTTTAAATAAATACTAACTTCAGCAAAAAGAACTAAAGTTATCAAAGAAAACTAAAGTAACCGAGAGTTAAATCAAACCGTTCTTCGATACTCAAAATTGAAGGGCCTTATAATAATAAACACCATACAAAGTCAGCGTTGTGTAACTGGGTTGCGTAACAAGTTGGGCAGCGGTTTATGCAGTGCATGTAATGAGATTATGCACGGGTTGATTTTTATCGCAACATAGAAAAAGCGGTTGTTTCAATCTTCGAGAGAACACTGGTGTCGAGAAAATTGCGCTAAAAGTTGTTTTCTTTGACATCGCCTTCTCTCACGGAATTCGTTTATCATCTACATTTACATCCACATCCACTTCCCCTTCCCCTTCCACATCCACATCCACATCCACTTCCTCATCCACATCCACACCCATATTCACTTCCACATCCACCTCTACATCGAGATCCACATCCACTTCCACATTCAATTAAATCTACACCCACATCTTCATCCACATCTACATTTACATCCACATCTACATCCACATCTACATCCACATCCACATCCACATTCACATCTTCATCGACATTCACATTTACATCCATATCTACATCTTCATCTACATTTACATCCACATCTACATCCACATCTACATCCACATCTACATCCACATCTACATTTACACCCATATCTACATCCACATCCACATCTACATTTACATCTATATCTACATCCACATCTACATCCACATCTACATCCACATCTACATCCGCATCTACATCCGCATCTACATCCGCATCTACATCCGCATCTACATCCGCATCTACATCCGCATCTACATTTACACCCACATCTACATCCGCATCTACATTTACATTTACATTCACATCTACATCCGCATCTACATTTACATTTACATTCACATCTACATCCGCATCTACATTTACACCCATATCTACATCCACATCTACATTTACATTCAAATCTATATCTACATCCACATCTACATCTACATTTACATTCACATCTACATCCGCATCTACATTTATATCCATATCTACATCCACATCCACATCAACATCTTTATTTCCATCCACATGCACATCTACATTTCCATCCACATCCACATCTACATCCACATCTAGATCCACATCCACATCTTTATCCACATCTACATTGATATCCACATCTATATCCACATCTACATCTACTTCTACATCCACATCTACATCCACATCAACATCTACTTCTACATCCACATTTACATTTATATCTACATGCATTTACATCTACATTTACATCTACTGATCTACATCTACATATACACCTACATCTACATCTACCGGTTTAGGAAACTCCCCCTATTCGAGGATAATGTGCCCTGTCAGACAGTCAAAGGTTCTAGAATTAATAGCTGATGGTTTCGACACTCCTCTCATTTGAATTTCTCAAGACTAGGAACTGCAGCTACAATCGCTAGCAAACATTTCTACTGTCTAACTTTTTTGGGAAAACGCTCTGCTGCAAATAAGTATTTTCCTCAGCAGAATTTTTTTAATGATAACCGCACCTCTTGCGTTTGGGAGTGGAACAATGCAGTCCTTAAATTATGGCACAGAACTTGCGCACTCAATCAAATAATAAATGAAATGTTTCAATTATATAACAAACAATCGAAAAACGACGATGGAGATGGTTCTGGTATGTTTCTTGCATGTCACTTCATTCACTACCAAGAACAGCAGCACGATGGACATCACGAGGGAGACAAAACATTGCACGACCAAAGAAACTTAGCGAGGTTAAGAACAATGTAATGATGAAGGAACTGGACCAGAGGACCAAGGACTGATTCCCAAGACAACTCCGCGAGGACTGAAGGTGGGGACGTTGGAAACCATAAGAAACCGCAAAACCACACAAAAAGTTATTCAAAAACAAAAAATTTTAATTGAAATCAAAAATCGCATATTTAACCAATTGAAATCGTAACTTTATGTACCCCTGTTTGACAGTCCAAAACATTTAAAAACAGCAGTCAATTCATGGATTATTGAACGACATCGCCTTTCTACATTGTTATCTTGCTCAAAAGAAAAAAAAATTGTCATTGCTCTTAAATGATTTTGGTAGTGTTTTGAAGAGCTCCCGTTGATACTGATGTCAACATCTTCGTCACCACTTTTCTCGCATTCTTTCTGCATTTTGCACTCTATTTTATAAAAAGTGCGCACAATTTTAGGTCATGATTGCTGCGCCAACGACAGAACAAAACCAGTTGAGAGATTATGAGACTAGATCAACGGCTTAACGTCCCTGTCTACGGACTGTGCGGCGAAAGGAGGCCACACAAATGTTTAACAATCACCGAAGCGGCAAAGCCGGGGATCGAACCCAAGGCTCGGCCTCGCGCTTGGAAGTCAGAGATTTTACAGTTTGAGCCAAGCTCGCACACATAAACCGCAATAGGCACCAAAATAAAAAAATGGGATCTTTTGGTACAAAAACCAAAAAGCCGAGCGAAAAAAGAATTGCTAAATCCGCGAAACCAAAAATCCAAACGCCACCCCCTCTCCCTCCTACCTCCTAGAGAAGCAGATAGAAATATTCTTTGCGTCGCCACATGTACCAGATGGTACTGACGAGGATTGTCTGACAGACTGAATGATGAAATATTAGTTTTAAAATTACACAGACATGTGCATGTTTTAAAGCTGTCGGAACACTTGTCTACGATAGACTCTTACCGAGTCCTTTTTTGGTGCGCAAAGGCCAGGTGAGACAAGCGACTGGATACGAGACTGCAATTACAAGTTGTTATCAGAACAAAGTGTCAAGTGCCACTTAGGAGTAGAATGAAAAGCGCAAATCGCTTCTGGTTAAAAATTCTAACACCTAAAACTTTCATTTCTATTCATGTGTTTTGTTTTGACACATATCAAAAACTTTAGTGACAGTTAGCCGACTGTTCAAATTGGAAATTTTGTTAAGAAGATTGTTTATCAGAAAATTCTAGGTGGCTTAGTTAGTCAAAATGACCCAAAATTTGTATATATAATTTATACAGTCTGTTACGTTCAAACTATAAAACTTTGAAGAAAGTTCCCGAAGTAATAATCTTAATCGATTTGGAAGTTGTTTGGAAACCTTTCTCGTATTCGGGCAAGCATTTTGTACGCATTTTTTTCGTAGAAAACATTTTCTACGAAAAAGAAAGAATTATTGGTGTAAGTTTATTCCTAGACTTGCAAAAGGTCAACTACTCTGTAATACTCTATTACGCGAAGTCAGAGATCCACCCGAACGTTCTACGAAAGATACCTAACGAAAAAAACAGTTTTTTGGAAAGTCTACTTTATTCCAAGTTTTTAAAGGTGAAATGCAAAAAAAAAATCGTTTTTATGGCTTATGTTATCGAAAATTATTATAAAGACGTCAAAGTTTTGCATCAATCTTTGAAATCAGACAGGAACCTTTAACTCGTTTGCCGAGCTTTCAATTGTCCCGTGCAATGATATTGATCGTGTGCTGAATAATTCTTATTTAATAACTGCCGGATGTCTTTACCCGTCCCATAGAACTTTTTTTATATCACGGCGATTTAGCAGCAGAAGTATGATAAATTTGATGTACGTAACAACATTCTTCAGTTTCATCATGATAATTTATTGTTCCGAAACTTACATGTTTCGAGGCGTCCCGCCTCTTCTTCAGAGTGTGGCTTTAACCTGTGTGAACGGTTTATAATACCTCTAAAGACGGTGCAAAAAGTTGTAATATAAATTAAATCTCTAAGGAGAGATTGACATGCATAATTTGTCGATTTAAAATGGGTTTAACCCATTTTATTTGCATGGCTTCTTTTAACTTAATTGTAAAACTATTTCCTTGAGCTATGATCTCAAAGCACTCGCTAGAACAAGCTTCTCGGCATTCTTCTGATTGTGCAAGATGTTTGAATATATGAGATGACTTATCTCTAAGGTGCTCATGGACGCGTGTGCCTAAATGTCGACGGGTTTCCCCAACATAGCAAGCATTACATCTTACGCATATAAATTTGTATGCTAATTTTGTGAGCTGATTTCAAGAGGATTTTGTCAAAAACCACGTTTCTTTACCTTGATCGTGATTGTGTTTTGCTTCGACACTGTAGTGTATATAACACTCTAGTGTATATTATGTAACACTCTAGTGTATATTATATATAACACTCTAGTGTATATAAATTATAAAACCTCGCAGAGAGTTGAACTTTTAGTATTTCTTAAAACCAAATAATTATATTCATAATGGCCAAAAGGCCAAATGAAAGACAGTGTAAAATACATGTTAACATCATTAGCTGGGCATCAACAAATTTTTAAATGCTAATTAATGACAACAACACAACTGGAAATTTTGTTTCAACTTAACTGAATGGAGGTGAAGAGTTTAAAACTAAAAGCTTAAAAAGGTGAATTCTTTTAACATTCTAAAATCATTTTGGAAAGTTTTGCGAATTTGTACTATAATTTATTCAATGTTAAATCATCGTTAATACGTAAAAAAATTTGTCCAATTAACCACAAACTTGAAATTAAAATACATAATTAACAATTAGATTATGAGCTCGAGATTTCTATTGCGTGATAGTTGACGGAGGGCGAAGCCCGAATCAACTATCGCGCGATAGAAATCGAGAGCAAATAATCTAATTCTTGTAGTATAAACCTACTATTGAATACCTCGAAATTTCATTTGAAACCTCGACGGAGCGGCCGCCATTTTGTTGACAATCGCTACTCACTATCTACAGGGCCGTACATAGCGGGGGGGCAGGGGGGGCAGTTGCCCCCGCCAGGAAAACTGTGTAGGGGTGAAAACAAAACGTCCGACTAGAAACACTGTCTGTATACGGGAGACCCCTGTGAAGGTGTGTGGAGTTTGCCCCCGCAGACAAAAAATCCTAGGTACGGCCCTGCTCTATCACCTTGACCCCAACACAGTAGTAGACAAAGTCAGGTGTCCGTTACAAGCAGTGTTCATCTTCCCCTGTTTAATTGATCAGAACACGGTAGTAGATAATGACAGGAGCCCATTACTAGCAGTGTTCATCTTCCCCTGTTCACATTGATCAAAACACGGTAGTAGATAATGCCAGGAGCCCATTACTAGCAGTGTTCATCTTCCCCTGTTCACACTGACCCCAACACAGTAGTAGACAAAGCTAGTAGCCCATTACTAGCAGTGTTCATCTTCTTCTGTTCACATTGATCAGAACACTGTATTAGATAATACCAGGAGCCCATTACTAGCAGTGTTCATCTTCCCCTGTTCACATTGATCAGAACACGGTAGTAGATAATGCCAGGAGCCCATTAATAAAAGCGCTCCTGACTCAATCACAACAACAGATAAAACAAAGAGGAACCCTTCCTCTCTCCCCAAATCAAAATAAATAGGTGTTATTCATGAAGTATGTGTTTACAAGATGTTTAAAACATAGCGCCATAAAAAGAAAGATAGTCTTTGAAATTACAGCGTTAAAAACCATTATCTTTAAAATTTTAAACCATTGTCCCCGCTGAAGAGAAAGAAATATCCCAGCGGTTTTCAGGGAAAAATTATGGGAACCCGAAGAGTTTGGAACTGGAATAACTGAATTAATACGGAAATAAAAGGAACAAGGGAATCTGTAACACTTTGGGGAACAGGAGAACAATATAATAACACTTACTAAGATGGCCTATTTCTTGGTTCGTTATAAACATCCCGATAGCTTATTAATTTTTTTATTTTCTTGTTCACCGATCGGAGCTTATTAGGCGCCTTCTTGACCCCCACCCCGTTTATTTAAATTTGAAGTTCCGTGATGGCCCGGCCTGTAATCTTTGAGAAATTTTTTTCAACTACCCCCCCCCCCCCCCTCATCCTTTTTTTACCCATTTAATTGGTACATTGTGTGCAACTATAATCTGCCAAAAAATATAAGGCAAATAGAAATACAGACCTTCCGCTCCCATTGGAGGCCCCATATCTAAATTTATAATAAAAATTCTGCTAATTTTACTTAAACAACATATTTTAGTTTGAAGTCTTCATCAAGAGGTTCCAATAGTAGCACAAATCAGCTTACCGATGTATTTGTATGGCCAGCCCTGCCCTCTTACGAAGAGTCTCAAAGACTTGTTCACCAATACCGCACACAGCTCAGCCGTTACGATGAGACACAAAGATATTGCAACGATCAAGGACAGTTTGAAAGACACATTGCTTGTCATGAACAGTCCCAAAGACACATCGATGGTCATGAACAGTCTCAAAGACAGCTTGATGACCAGGAACAAGCCCAAAGACATATCGATGGTCATGAACAGTCTCAAAGACAGTTTGATGACCAGGAACAAACCCAAAGACATATCGATGGTCACGAACAGTTTCAAAGACACATAGTTGATCACATGCAGTCAGAAATACATATTGACGGTCTCGAACATGCGAAAAGACACAACGACCAGGAACAGTCTCAAAGAAATCTCAACGAACAAGAAGAGCTCCAAAAAAATCATGGCCAACTAGAAAATTCCCAAAGTTACCTTGAAAGTCCCGCTTGGTCAAATAGCCATCTTAATCTCGACAGCTCCCTAAGACAACAGGATTGTCCCGATCAACCCCTACGAAATATTGGTGATCAAGAAGAACCACAAAGAAACCTCAAATGTCACAAACTAAGAAAGGGCATTGTCTGCAGCAGTTCCAAAGACCCCAAGACATACCCGAACTGTCCAAAAGATATCCTAACGGTTACGAGCAGTCCCATTATTTCCCAGAGATATTTCGACATTCACGAACAGTCCCAAGACATGGTGATGGACATCTGCAGTCCGGCCATATTAAGAGATGTCTCGATTACCAAAATGAGTCCCAAAGATATCCCGATGGAGAAGAATGTCCCACAGGTATCCAAAGGTACTTGTTGGCGTCTTTCACTCAACGGTCGCGCACAAGGACATACTGACGAGCCTATATATGACATATAGGGTTATGGAGACCATCGAGATGAGTTGTCCAAAATCTCGATTATTATAAAGAAGTATAAAATGGCATTTTAACAGTCAGGAGACTCTCAAATCTGAAAGATAATCTAAGAATACAGTGCCAAAATAACATGTATATTGTAAGATCGAGTGCAAGTTGAGAATCTAGAATTTGGCACTCTAAAAATATGTTTTCTAGACGACTGGCATTTATATGTGAGTATAGATAGTAGTAGTAGAAGATATTTTGCAATTACTCTCTAAAACAGTTTCAAAAAATCTGATCGTAAGTAGATTAAATATTCTCTATAGATGAATTTAACATAATAGTTATATAGATGCCCTGTTTTCACGTCTTGATTCATTGTCCCCACCAACACCTCACTCCTACCACCTAAACTTTCTGCGCTAGTACCGGTCAGGGGTACTCTGTTGTTATAGTGGACAGCGGTAGTCCGCAAGCTTGTTTCGCCATTTTGATTTCCTCGTGAGTTGTTGTTTTCACTGTGAGTAAGTAAAGCCTTTTTGGACAGAAACGTGTGGGTGTGTTTTTTCCACTAAACTTTCTAAGATAATATAATGTGCTTAGGCTAGCCTATTTGAGCTGAACACAAAAACCAAGAGAAAAGTATTCCCCGGTTCGTAGGCGTTTAATTAGTTTTTTTAACTTTATAATTGTGATTTGGAGCTTTAATCATAGATGGTATGATCAAAAAGATATCACAAGACAGAAACGGACAGGACATGCTGTAATATAGAACTTGATTGTATAAACACCAATAAATTAAATACTAAGTGATTACCAGTGAAATTAACATATTACTTCACACGTGAAACATCACTGTTGCTATGGCTACATATAAAAATCGCACCTTTCGATGCAAACACCTTTGACAGCGGTGCCTTAGTCAAAATCATTGATATCACTCGTGAAATATTTTTCAACACTTGAAGAGAAATTTCATATCTCCGCGGCCATGCGATATCCTCTATTTATCATGCTTCCGCCATCTTGGAATGGAAACGAGGCTGAGCCTGCAAACCAAACGTTTCGCAGAACCAGTTTCCTCGTTTGATCATTTTTCAGCAAAATCAGACCAAATATATTTTGGTAGATATTTCAACAGTTTTGACCACTGGACGGATGCCATCCTTTCTCTATTATATCCATCCTGCTTCGTTTTTAATCCAAGATAGCGAAAAGGTGACTCAGGTCAATTCATACTCGGCCGAGAGGCGCGCAAAGTTTCAGAGAATGCTTCGGAGCGCTTTCTTCGGAAGACTTTAACAGTAATTTATAAGATCAGTATATCTTCCTCAGTTAATAAATTACTTTTTAATCTTGACTTAATCCAGATTAAAGTTAACCAGCTGTTGATCATCCCAGTCCAGACTGTTAGTACAGTCTCAGGCAATAAAAAAGTAAATAATCACAAATGCTGTACTTTTTGATTTCTCCCGTTAAATGCTGTTTCGCGGCGATTAAACTTTGAAATTCCTACAGAAATGCCGACAAGTTAAAAGAAATCCTTGCACTTTTACACAGTGAAGAAAGTGAAGTTCAGAGCTTTTGTCTCGTTGCAGATATCCTTTGTCAATTATGTGAGATGTTAGTGCCCAGTCTACAATATCGGAACTACGATATTCTTTAACACTTGTTCCCACGGCCAAGGAAGAAGTACTGATTGTTACCTACCCAACAATACTGTCAACTGCCAGATTGTTGAACGTATCTGAAATAATTAGCACCATGACTACACTATAATTTCGCGTTCTCAATAGAGCTTGTGTCTGTTTCTTCGCTTCAGTGTTAGCAGCCTTATGACCTTTATCATCTAGGTTATAGCACGGACTAGCCGTTTTCCCCTTTTAAATTCTTTTCTTTATTGAAATAAATTTGTGAACTTTTTTCCAGTAGTTTCTATTATTCCTTCCCCAGCAAGCTTTAACAGCGGGACCAAAAAAAACAAATGTTAATCAGACGACGGGTAAACGCTCGAGATGTAAGCTTTCTTACCCAGGGAGGGGTGGGGTACTCTCTATATTAGTGTGCTCATTGTATTTTTACGGGTCAAAATCGGTATTTGGGTTTTTTAGATAGATAAAATAAGACTTTAACTATCACTCTTCTCAGGGTTTTCAGTAATTATTGGTAGTGTTGTTTTTAGGAGTTTTCAAAAAAATCAAGATTATTTTTAAAAATAGGGGTGCAAAACAAAATTAGAAAGTTTTATTTCGGCGGTTTCTTCCCGCCTTTATCAAAATTTATGCCATGAAAAATTGTTAGGGTCAAAACTTTTCATGCCTTGGTATTTTTAGGGTATTTTTTTCACATATCCTGACGAGTATCCCTAACCTTCTCACCCCAAAGCACCCCTTCCCCCTTCCTCGTTTCTTACAGATCTCACTGTAATTTTCTAACACAACTAAACAAATATGTCACAACCTTGGGATGATTTTTGAATAAAAAAGTTCAGCCGGTGTTTTTGGGTTGTTTTCTGAGCGCCAACTATTAAAGTTGAAGAACTAGTTACACGCCTGGGAACAGTTCAAAGCTGAAACAAAACAAACCAAGAAATTTTGATGCAAAATATTTAGTTTTACCCTCGAGGGAATCGCGTGCTTAACAGCGCTTTTGTTTCTAGAAGAATCAAAAGAGGTGAAGTCAGACACTCTTTTCAATTTTGTACGTAAATAGAATAAATATGCAAAACGGTTGAACGATTTTGTATCAAAAAGAATTTGAACAAATCTCGAAAGTGCATTTCACGGTTGGTAAAAGCGACAGGATTTGTATGAAACGACACGGCAAAAACCGTTCTTATAAGTGCAATTGAGACATGAAGCTGATCTTTATGCAAGAACTATCTTAATGAGGTATGTATTATTAACAGAGTCACTTTTATAATGCTGTTCACTTTTGTTCAAAATTTGTCCCAGTTGGTCGAGCTTAACTTAGAATGATAAGTTTTTGAATCTTCTCAAAATAACGGTATCTGTCGCCTAAAGAAATGAAAACCCCAAAAGTAACTCTCTCTGGATGATTTAGTTCTATAATTTAACGGTACAGTCGTAGGTTTGGTCAAGAGACCACAGTCAGTTTTTCGTTTCTACGGCAAGTTTCAAAGCACGACAGATATCAAACCATAATGTCAACTTAGGAAGAAAGTGTTTCTCAATTTGAGTACTCAGAAAACATTCTGAGTCACTGACGGGAATCGAACCTGCAACCTTCTGTAGATGCTCTACCCACTGATCTTCTTTCAATCAGAAACTCAGAATTTTTTCCGAGCACCGACTCGAAAAGAGGGGTATCGAGTGGTCCCATTCGAAAAATTTGGCCTTTGCTCGAATTGCTCGTAAAAATTACACGAGTGCTCGCTTGCATGTGCTTGCAAAATTCTTGCAAGTGCTCGCATTCTCGTTAAAATGTGCTTGATTACTCGAAATTTTGTCAATCTTTCTCTGTAGTTATTTTTTATAGATATTAACGATAAATCAGTTTTCCTATTACTTGGTGCAAAACAACGTTTCCTATTAATAATAGGGAGATTGCGGCTAGTGGA
>JAOCNB020098894.1:0-11557 GCA_026546465.2 Palythoa caribaeorum | reverse complement strand
TTCTTTTTCATTGAACAAAACAACTACAATCTGTAGAATTTAAAACTGCAAGAAATCCTGACCACAATCATTAAAACGCTCACAACTCTTTTTAGGATATTTCCCTTGAAACGAGGGTCGCGTTTCACAATTAAAAAAATCCTTTGTTACCGAGAGCAAGGGCTTCTTTTCTCTCAGAAATGAAATAAATTGGTTTCCTATCTAAATATTTACAGCAAAATTTACTAAGTCAGCACAGACATTCAAACTACAAAATGATAATTCAATGCCACAATATTAAGCATAATATTTTGGTGTTTTTTAATAAACCAGGCTCCTCAAAATCCCTGTTGCACAATTTGTGGCAATGCTATTGAAGGCGACAGAATAAATCTCACTCTCAGAGGACTCGATGGTATCAATCGTGCAAGTACAGCAAGAGGTGACTCAATAAATGTCGTTCAGGGCGATAGTGTACATAGAGGGTGCCGACAGAGATACAGTCACCCAACCAATATTGCTAGATCTTTACGTCAGAGTGAAGAGGCTGATCACGCCCCAAGATCTCGTCAATCACGAAGCAATGAGTTGTTTGATTTTAAGAAGGACTGTCTCTTTTGTGGCACGAAAATTGACAAAGAAACAGAGCGGAAAAAGGGAAGGGTAGTGTATACAGTGCGTACTATGGGTATGCAGGACACAATATTAAGCACATGCAACGCTAGAGGGGATGAGTGGGCAAGGTGGTGCAATTTTATTTTGAGCAAGTAATGTTCAAAACTCAAAGGAAAGACAACTGAAGCGAAATGAACAACATCAGCGAGCAGTGACAGAATGACACAAAACACATGTAGAAATTGCGGATGTGAATACCCTTACACAGGAGGAGCAGAAAACTGCAGCCCAGCAGTGAAATCAACTTGTAGATTCTGTTAAAATAAAGGCCACTACAAGCGGATGTGTAGGAAAAAGAAATTAAACAAAGATAGAAGCTGGACAAAGAAACATCAGAAAGCCTTTGACACCCTCAAAGAGAAACTGCAATCGGCACCTGCATTAGCCTATTTTGACATCGCCAAGTCAACAGAACTCATAGCAGACACAAGCCCCATTGCACTAGGAGCGATCATTACACAGAAAGACGACAAAGGTGATTCTCATGTCATAGCATATGGTAGCAGATCGTTGACCCCCCACAGAACAAAGATACTCACAAACAGAGAGAGAGGCATTATTTGTATACAAAAATCTAAAAATAAATAACGGCTTTGAATAACCAGAAAACATTCTTTAAAATTGTTTTTTTTCAAAGTTGACCTTTGAATTAAAACCAGATTTAAACAGTATATTTAAAAATAATTACTACCAGCTTTGGCTCAAAGTGTGTGTTGAACTAATGATATACTGTGAGTGTTTAATGATCAAGACAATGTCAGCACAAAAACTTTTCAAATTTGCAAATGTCTTAACAAATTTCAATGTTTGAGTTAATCTATTGTAACTCTTAGCAAAATACCTCTGTAATACACTGATTTTTTTTAAAAAAAATATGAGGTAATAATTAATCTTATATTAAATTGCCTGATATTAAATTAGTCTGGCGTAATTGAATTTTAAGCATCTGTTAAAAAATTGGAGAACTATTCATTTAGATATCAAATTAAAATAAAAACCTTTTTAGTACATTCATTCTATTTAACATTGTGTTTCAATAACATTACTCCTTTTTTTTATTTTCTAATTGCTAATAACTGTATAATGATCCTGAGTTTTCCAAAAGGCAAAAAAAAATCCTTTTTGAAGGAATAATTCACTTAACAAACACTTCTTGTATGACAAAGCATCAATAACACCAATAAATGATTCCAATAACCATTAACTACAAACAATAATTTTTATCATATCAACAAAACTAATTTAGCAATCTGGGCCCAGTTGTTCAAAAGCTGATTACCACAAACACCAGATTTCACACCATAAACCTTTTTTTGTAAAGTAACTTATAGACACTTATTTGAGCAGTATTATTTGAAATAACATTAATAACTTCTCAAACTGGGCAATCATAACAGTTTTTTTAAAAAACCGTAAAATACATTGCTGCTTGAATTCTGGCTTGACCCAGGGTTAATAGTTAACCAGCGTTTGAAAACTCTAGCCCAGAGTAATACACATCAATAATACCAACCAATGCTAAAACCTTTCATTATAGTTAATTTTGAAAATTAAACATTTTATCACCATTCCTGTTATATTTCGAATCACTGAAATGTGCAATACTGACGAAACGAGGTGACAATTTTATTATCTCAAATTAATATGGATCCAAGCTAAAACATCAATTTATTTTATTCAAAAGTATGCTTAGATGCGGAATTTATCTTCGGTTCTAAGAATTTTGAGTTGATATATGAAAACAGATTAATCTAAACAGTAAAACGAAGCTTAAACTTTCTTCGGACTTCAAGATACATTTAACTATTAATAAAATGTTCACATACCTCAGGCTCAGTCATAAATCTGAAATAAAAAGAAAACGCAGTCAGTGAATGACAACGTACTAATGCATATAATAATAATTTTAGAAATATCAACAGTAATAATTGCATTTCCTCAAAGATAAAAATAGTACCGGATTGTCGCAGCCAACCGATTAATTAAAACACTTCATCTTCAAAATAAAACCGGGCAAAACACTTACCACTTACATGAAAAATACAACGGAACACATCTGCATTCTTGAAGACCTACAAACAATAATCAGCACACGTCATACTATTTTCGATTTTACATGTAAAGTAAGCGGGAAGAACGCTAAACTATATTTACAGCAACAATTTCCGCGCGTTCGACTTAACACAGGCTTAGGAAAATAAATCTAATTTGACGTTTCCAAAAATGTTACTTAGTTCTGAGATAAAACCAAACAAGATTACGAGATAAGTTGATTTTTTCAAGCACAAATTGAAAAAGCGGGAAATCTCAATAATTGTAACAAACCTCATCACACATTCATCCCGCCACCGTGAATACCTGAAGCTAATGTGACGACGTAATGTTTACGCAAAGCTATCACTCGTACAACATTGCTTCTGATTGGTTAATTTCTTCTAAGTCAACCAATCAGCCGGTCCCCAAAAAAAGATTTCGATCCGAAATTTTTTTAAGCTCGCTAAAACTTTTTCATCTGTTTCTTATTGGATAATATAACGTAAAATTGACCAATAGGAAACAAGTCAGCAAATTTTCGATCCTACTAGAAACGGGCCGAGTCCAATTTGGGAAAAAATAACGCGTCGTTGGGCCAAATTGAAAATGTTCGATGCATTTGCGTTTTGCTACAGCTAATATTGCTCGTCAGGCAGCTTTCTTTCAAAAATTATCAATTCGTATGAAGAAAAAACATGCATAAAATAGTAACTTGCCGTTTCAGATGCAGGGGCGCGAAGCGTGGCGACGTGTGTCGGTGCGTACGCCAAAGAGCAGGGTAATTCACTAGAGTGTAAATAATGACAAATTAAACGATAACCGATCGCGAGTAGCTTCCTATCTACTTCGCTTTTAATCCGCTATGTATTACAACATTAACGCGAGAATTTGGGGAATTTTTCGAGAGATTTATGAGTTCTTTCAAACATTTTCTACAACAACTTTCCTAGTTTCGAAGCCTCGGGCTCAGATCGACCTTTTACAGTGAATTTCACTTATCTTTGGCCGCGCGGATTCCGTAATTCGTTGGGAACGTGGGAACTACATTAACAAGTTAACAGCTGATTGTCTGAATGCCCAATCAAATTGCGAACTTGGAAACGAAATTGGCAACTTTGTTTCGAACTTGGGAACTGAGTTCGCCCCGAAGTTCGTTTTCGAATCCTCGGTAGTTTCAGTGAAATGAAACCATGACCAGTTTAGCGAACCCAAAAGATGAATTGAGAAGCTGGTTACAAAACTGGATGGAAGGTCAGCTTGACAGCGAAACCTTCAATATCATCTACGACACGTTAAAAGCAAATCATTTCTCGACGAGACTAAAACTCAAACTTATAACATCTGAACAACTGAAACTTATGTTTGAAGCAATTTTGCCTCTTGGAACGAGAGCACTGCTTGATTATCAACTTCGGATGCTCAGGGATGAATCACCACTACCGAGTAAGAGCAAAGTTAGCGATCAGAATCCAGCTTCAACTTCAATCACAAATATTTCTCCAACGGTGCCAAAAAGGGTTAGTATAACTTTTGAATTTCTCAGTTTGTGCGCAGGACCTTTGGAGTTTTGGCGCCA
Organism: Palythoa caribaeorum; assembly: GCA_026546465.2. Lineage (NCBI taxonomy): Eukaryota > Metazoa > Cnidaria > Anthozoa > Zoantharia > Sphenopidae > Palythoa > Palythoa caribaeorum. The sequence continues at coordinate 7,293 of JAOCNB020098894.1, read as the reverse complement.
AAATGTTCTATCGAGAAAATGAATTTAAGAGTCGCTTTTTTTTTCATTTTTAACAGAATACAGTGCAGGCATTAAAGTTCCAAGAAGAAAAATTAAAAGAGCAATTCAGAAGAGAAAAGAATAATTTGAAGGAAATTGAAATGAACATAGAGTCAATGGAGATACATGTACCCGAACTGCCGGCGATCGGAGGCGGTCGTACTCTGTGTGGCCATTGCCATCATCGGGGACACAGAAACCAGGCAATGAATCCATGCACTCTGAAAAAGTGTACAGATTATACTTATTGCGGCATCAAGGACAAACATTCTGAATATTTTGCTAAACTTTCATCACTAAAAATGGAAAAAAAAAAGAAGCTCAACGCAATTACCGAGATCGAAACTCAGGTGAAATCCATGGAACAATTCTCCAGCAGCAGTGAACATCAGTTCATAAAATGTTTGATGCCGAGGATGATTGAAGTTGATGCTAGTTATAAACTGAACAAAGCAAAACTGATGAGGGATGTCCGTTTGCTACGAGATTATTTTGATGGAAATATACCCCCCAAAACAACTAATGATCCAGAACAACTCAGAATTTTGATTTCGAAGATCAAAAAATCAAAAAAAGTTCAAGCCGACTCAGACACCGAATTTGAAAGCAGCCTACAATCAATCCCACTGAAAATTTCCCCAGTAAAACGAGCACCGTCCACTTCCGATTCTGGAGAGTTTACTTGCCACTATAAAAGTAATTCCAGCAAAAGTCAGAAGCCAAAAAAAACGAGAGATTCTCCGGAGTCTACCAAGTCAAGTGGCAGTGGTACTGAAAGCACACAGAGTTCGGACAATGGCAGAAGACGCAAGGTAAAAAAGAAGTTGAAACTGAAATCCAAGGCAAGGAAATTAAATCGTTTTTATGATTCGTCAGATGAAGAGAATTACAATACTCCACTACAGCAAAACTCTGTATCCCCTTACTTTCCAACTCAGCCATATTTCATGCCGTGGCCAGGAGTTACGAGCCCGTTTAGTCAGTTTGGGCCGAGCTATGGATACGGTCCGGGAGCACATGCTGCGAGCCACGCGTACGCGTACGGCATGAACAGTACACCACCGCCATTTAATTTTATTGCTGGATCGAACGTTATCACAGCCAGCAGAAATGGTGCTCACACAAGTTCCACCAACGTGGTTTCTGCAGCACAAAGCCCGGAACTTTACATAAACGAAGCTGAGGACGAAGCTGCAAATGTTCTACTTCAACTTTCCAAGCATAAGTGATAAGAAAAATTAGATTTTTCAAATTTTGCAGGATTTGGCAGTGCAACTAACTCTTCAGTGTATATTGCGCTGAATAAATACAGAAAGTAGTTGATCACTCGTGTACTTTTTCACTGCAGATTTGCGAATAATTTTGATGTTGGATATTGTGTTTTACTATAAAAACACAAATTTAAAAAAAAATTGTTTTGAATGTTATTGTCTTTACTTTAGACTTAACGAACAGGCCGAGGTGGTCTACGTGCCAGATTGAACACTATGTTGCTGTTAGAAACCTTGTTTTTTTAATACTTTACTCCTAGTTGAGACGATTATTTGAACTGCAGAAACAACTATCATATTACAATACTCTAATGTTTATATGCGAATTTTATAGTATGTACAGTATGTGATTTTGGAGTCAAACACAGAAACATCTGCGAGGCTATACAACGTGTTGTCTGGAACGAAGAAGTCACAAAATGTGTACGGCAGTTTTTAAGAAAGTAGGAAATCACAGTGAGAGAAGAAACTATATTTCTTTGGAATGCCAATGATGTTTTGCAAGCCACAAACTTAAATTGAAAGTGGTTTGCCATGTTTGTAAACACGGTCCTACACGTTTCGTGACATCTGCGCTCAAGACGATTGGTTATTGAATTTGAAAACTTCCAATGAAGATTTTAATCTCAAATAACAAAACCAAAATAGAATGTTCTCGTTATAAATAAAAATCTGACAAGAGACAACAAGTATGGGTTCTCTTACTTTAATGTAATACTTTCGGATTAAGTCTTATAATACAATAATTCAGTTTAAAAAAAAAAAAAAACACAACAGTCTGAACTAGGCCTGAAAGTTTTGTGCTGCGAGTTAATTAATTTTTGTATACAACACCAGGTCCACCACACCAGCCGCAAAATTGCTAGTAGTAACATCGGAATCAGATATTTTAAACTGAAAAACTCAAAGAAATACATTTACTGGGTGTTGGGGGAGTTTTATAAAATTTGGAGAGAATCAGGTCACTACAATATATACCCGCAGTGCCTGAAGAAATTCCTTGACAAGGCAGGTGTTATTCGGCTTAAACCATCATAAATAGCAACCTCGGTGTGGTTTTCAGTCAACTGTGTGTTCTTTCGCAGCCATCCTTTTAAATGTCGAAAACAATATTCACATGTATTATACACAGGATGATATGGTGGCTGAAAAATCAAACGGCAACCATTCTGAGCAAGCATATTTCTTAGGACCGGTTCAACGTGTCTTGCGTGATGAAATCCGCAGTTATCCATGATGACAGTGTCTCCTTCTTTTATCAAAGGGTTGCCGAATATGTCTTCTTCTTCTAAAGCTTCCTCGAAAAAATTCAGTAGTTCAAGACCATTTGAGGGTCCTTTCAAAATATTAACATGGCTAATTCCAAATACGCTGTGCAATAAGTTTACAGTATACGTTGCTTGGGAAGCATATCGTTGAATTTCGATAGCTGGCAAACCGACTGCTGAATGTCCATAGTTTCTGTTCCCCGTTGTTTTAATGACAGAACATTCGTCAAAAAAATGCATGTTTCTTGCATCCATGGTACTGCACGCAGTTAAATATTCCATTAATAGTTCTTGAGTATTTTCAGTTAGTGATTCTCTCGCTGTAACATTTAATCGTTTGTAACTGTATCCAAGATCGTCACGAAGAGCTCGTGTTATGGTCGCTGAAGATGGAACATTTTCCACTAAACAGACATCGTCGTCAATTAATTTCAGCCGAATCTCTTCTGCACTCATGCTTGGTTGTTGCTGTTTGCAGTATTCAGTGTAGACAACAACGTCGTCGGTCCTTGCCGTTCGGTTGCGATTTCCGCCATTTCTAGCACAGCAATTGCCTCTCTCAACAAATTTATCAATAATATTTCCAACTGTACTTTTCGCAATGTTCATTTGCCTACCGATCTCTCTGACCCCAGTTCCATTTAGCCATTTCTCCACAATGTCATGGCGAACTCTTTCTGGGAGAGACTTTCCTTGTTGAATAAAACAGTTACCTGTAAACATTTTTTAACAAACCGTAGCGCTGAAAACGAACTTCTGAACTTCGCGACGAACTCAGTTCCCAAGTTCGAAACAAAGTTGTCAATTTCGTTTCCAAGTTCGCAATTTGATTGGGCATTCAGACAATCAGCTGCCAACTTGCTAATGTAGTTCCCACGTTCCCAACGAATCACAGAATCCGCGCGGCCAAAGATAAGTGAAATTCACTGTAATAAAAGAGTTTTTATATCTGTTCGTTTCGGGATCTGGGTTGCACAAAAGGGCAAGAAGTTCTCAACTGATATGGTTTAGTATTCGCCTGTGGCAATAAGTTATACAGCTTATGATCGGGGTTGCATGATATTTCAGTGAATAGCTTCTTACAAAGGTGGAGTCGTCTCTCTTATTGAACGAATACAAATATTTCTTTTTCTTAATGGTCTTGGACAAATATACATTCGATGACTCAACAATTGAAAAAAATATAACGGCCATGGCTAATGAAATGAGAATCTGTTCAGTTCATGAGTATGCATTGCCAAAGTCTGCTTCGGTAAATTTAAACTTTCCGAAGTTTAGGATTTTATTCTTCTTGCAGTTGAGAACGACCGCTCACCAGATGCACTCGTGGCAGGTTTAACATTTACTAATTTACAAAGAGTAATGACTTCATATATAAAACTTTATTCTTCGCGTTTAAGCAATTTAACTGCATTCATAATGTCATGAAATGATTGTAAACGTTGATTTTTCATGACAACTTGAAACGTCGATAGTTGAGCACTCAGAAGGGTGATATTGATATCATTATTGAAGCAGTTGGACAGTTTTTCCATTTCCTTAGACGAGTCCTCTCCTTGTGCCGCCTTATTAAGTAAAAGGGTTTCCAAGTTATGATAAACTTGAAATGCAGGTTGGTTGAACTGTTGTTTTATGGCATTGATAAAAAGGCCAAGAGCTTCATAATACATCCTCCTGTAGTTTTCTTTAGCAGTAGATGGATGCATCCCAGGTTGAGTACCTATTTCAAAACGTGAAGGGGCCTTTCGTTTACGTGGTAGCTGAGGCGATGAAATAGCAGTATGCTGTTGAGTCTTTTTCCTTGTAGCGTCATAAAAATTATCAAACGAACCTTCGTTTCTCAAAGTTTGAAGAGTTTCCACGGTCAGGTTGTCCAAGTGTTGACCTGATGCAGCAGATAGACTTGATGATTATAATTTTCATATGGGCAAACAGCCTTTGACTTAGGGTTAGACCAAAAAAGAAATCAAATTCTTTATCTGTGCGTCATAGCCAATAATACGAGCTCTCACATCAGAATTAAGTCGATTTTCAAGAGACATTTCCCAGGTTTCAGGCAGTGCTTTGTAATTGCTCAATATTCGCTAAAAACAGGATGCTCGTATTGTCCATCTTGTAGGGCATAGTTTAAGAAGACCCCCTGCACGTTGCTCCTCTCCGTCTAGATTTTCTTTAACATTGCCATGGAGTGTTTCTCGTTTTGGTGAGTATTTAATAAGTGTTACTATTTCCTTTGCTGTAATCCATCGTATCACCCAACAGATTACAACCCTTAACTGTATCCTTCACGCTTAAGCTATGGGAGTGTCCATGACAATTAGTGGCAAATGCTTTCGGTTGTAGGTTCAGAATTCGCTCAGCAACTCCTGATTTTTGTCCGAGCATGGTGCTAGCCCCGTCGTAGCACTGGCCTCTACACATATCTAGATATAAATTTAATCTTAACAGAATATCCTTTATTGTTGATGAAATAGTTTCAGATGAGATGTCAGGAATCTCATGAAATCTTAGGAAATCTTCGTGTTCTTGCAATTCATCATCAACCCATCTGAGACAAAGTATTAGTTGTTCTTTATTGGATACGTCTGTGTACTCATTACATATCAAGGAATAGGAATGTTTGCTTATGTCATTTACTAACTCGCGAACAATTTGATTGGCCATAATGCAAAGTAACTCGTTCTGAATGTCAGCAGAGGTGTAGTTTTCTCCTGAACTATTATTTAACCATGAAGCTAGATGTTTATCATCCTTTGCACGAAGCCGTAATAAGTGAATAAAGTTTGACTCAATGTTATCGTTTCCACGGATGGCAATTCCTTGTCGTGCGAGAAATTGCATCGACTCAATAATTTTTGCCAGACAATGACGATTTTCGCCTTTTACTTTCTTTGAATTTTCACATGTCAAATCCACTATGTGGTGGTGTGTTTTTGGAATAACGAATTCACATTCTATCGAAACCTTATGACACTGAATTTTTATGTTCTCTGAAACGTTCCAAAGCTTTCTTCCAATAACAAAAACCTTTAGATATAAATGCTTGATCGATGAGTCGCACAGAAGTCAGATTCCCCTTGATCTTTTGATTGATACAGACGTAACAAAGTACACAGTCGTTTTGTTCGTTATAATGTAACCAAGTATATTTCTTAAACCATTCAGACCTAAAGTCACCCGTTTTCTTGCCAACAGTAGACTTTGGGAATCTATAGTTCTGGGGCTGATTTGGGGCCAAGATTATACCTAGTGGTTGTGTACAGGGCTCTATTTCAGAAGAACGTACAGTGCATGCATTCCCTGAAGAACAGTTACTGGCATCGATGTTGTTAGGAACATGTTCGTTACTATTGTCACTGTTCCAATCACTAGTGGATCCTGACAACGACGACGGGGCTTGGACCTTTGAGAAGTAATTTTCAATTCTTAAAGTTTTAGGCATCTTTCACTGATCACTCAGCCTAGAAAACGTCAGTAAGTAAAATCACACGCATTGTTCTCGACGCCAAGCCTCCTCAACGTGCTGAGAAGGACCTGGAAATAAGATCAGTATTCAAATATTTAAATAGGAATTTAAGTCAAACATTTACCGCGAATGATCTGTATTTAAGTCTTTATTTTTCACGCGTTCAAAATCGTGTGTTTCTGATTGTTGGATAGGACAATAGAAATGGTGCATAATCAGAACAAAAAGTTAAGAACTCCCCGGCTCCAGTTAGAACAAGCAGTCGTTCGTTCTCTCGAGAAGTCCGATAAAAAAACTAAACTTTTTAAAATTCCAGATTTTAATTAATTTAGAGTGCAAAGGTGGGGGGGGGGGGCTATAGCCCCCCTAGCCACCCCGTCCCCGACGTCCCTGGGAATGTAATAGGACAAGATTTGCAGTTCTTGGATTTCTAAGTTGTCGATTTGACCATACTACTATGTGAATTGTATTAGTTGTCAGATCTTGTGAAAGCAAGTGGTTGAACTAAATTTCCTTGTATCACCGTGCATGAGCACAACCCCACTTACATATAATTCTGTACAATCCATGAGTATATGTAAACATTTCCCAGGCTCAAATTAATACTTTTTTTATTTCAAGGAGCATTTTATTTTACCCTTGGTAACCTGAGACCTTTCTATCGGTCAGTGGTGAACATCATACAGATTATAGCTTTGTGTAAAGTATCACTTATTAAGGAATATGTAATGGACAAGATACTTCAACCTTTCATAAGAGAACTGAACTGAACTTTTTGGAATCCGTAAGTCAATATTTATACAAACTTCAATGAATTATTACCTGTAATAAGGCATTTGTGTATTGTAACGTTATGTTGTGTATCACAATTATCTAATGGTCACAGATCCTGCTGATTTCAGTGCGCAGAGCTTTCATCTTGGTTTGCTTTAACTTGATTTTGTATCGCTGGACAATATCCTTTGCATTAGAGAAAGAACGCACTCTCATATACAAACTAATGATGTCTTGCAAAACATTCTTTGCAAAAGATTTGTCTGGTTTGCACTCTGCCGCAGACAGGATCAGGTTATAATTTGCTAATACCTGGCTGCCATTTGTCGACTTTAGCACAGTGCCATTGATGTCAACTTTTTGTGATCCAGATTTCAAAGTTGACTGTCTGAAATGAGTATCAGTGCCCATAAAAATCTTCTGGGCAGGCAAAGTAATTGACCAAAGGCCTCCTCTGTTTACACATGATACCAGC
>JAOCNB020098856.1:0-11558 GCA_026546465.2 Palythoa caribaeorum | reverse complement strand
ATTGACTGTTGGTTGTATTGACTGTTGGTTGTATTGATTGTTGGTTGTATTGACTGTTGGTTGTATTGATTGTTGGTTGTATTGACTGTTGGTTGCATTGACTGTTGGTTGTATTGACTGTTGGCTGTATTGACTGTTGGTTGCATTGACTGTTGGTTGTATTGACGGTTGGTTGTATTGACTGTTGGTGGTATTGACTGTTGGTTGTATTGACTGTTGGTTGTATTGACTGTTGGTTGTATTGATTGTTGGTTGTATTGACTGTTGGTTGTATTGATTGTTGGTGGTATTGACTGTTGGTTGTATTGACTGTTGGTGGTATTGACTGTTGGTTGTATTGATTGTTGGTTGTATTGATTGTTGGTTGTATTGATTGTTGGTTGCATCGACTGCTTTTTGTATTGACTGTTTGTTTTATTGACTGTGCTGTGTTGTTCTGAATGCCAATCTCAAACTCCAGCACAGAAAGTTATTTTTTCTTTGCTTTGTCTATTTTACTGTTAAAGTAGATCAGCTGTATAAGCATTTCAGGAATCCTTTGCAGGTGTACCCGCCAAGTACAAGCTGCATCATGCTTCGAATTTTTAATTGTCAATATGAAGCTTAGCTAAATCCATTTACAAGCTTGAGTGGCCCATTGCAGCCGGTGCGTTTCTCCGGTTTCTGTAGTGTGAAGCGGATGAGAGTCATTGACTCTCCCTGGACGGGACACTAATCCATCGCAGGTTAACCGCTGAGCAGAAGCTGGTACTCATTTTACCGACCTCGAAGGATGGAAAACTTAATCAACTTTGGCGGAAAAGAAGCTCACACAAATGTTCAACACTCGGCTAAGCCTGGATTTGAAGGCTCCGCACCTTATAGTTAGAAGGTAGAGATGTTGCCACTGCGCAAACCACATTGCCGATATGAAGAGCGGCTTGTTATTTACTCTATTTAGTATTAAAATATCTTTAACGCTTTAAAAGTTGAATTTTGCGGTTTTCGCGCGTGAAAGTATTGCAGCTTGACATTTTGACTGTTCTGCTGGCAGCCTTCAATTTCATCAGCCATCTTCGGGCTGTCAGTAAGGACATTCTAAAATTTATGTCATAAAAAAAATGTTCAACACTAAGAACTATTTGTTTTCTGTTTTCTATCACGTATAACGCAATGTTATTCTTCCTAGGCCTGAAACACCAACAAAATTAAAGATACAAAACCGTGGTGAAACGATTAAGTCATTACTAAAACTATTTTTTTCTTCCCTTGTTTGTTTTAAGTATTATTATAAGTTGCTGCAAAGAAGATTATTTAGCACTCTCAGACACAACCTTGACCTTAACGTAGCCTGAGAACAAATTGTCAATAGTTTTACCGGGAATGACATATACCATCACCTATATGGTGTCAAACTGCTCGAGATGGGATTTAGGTCTTAATTCTATCTGACGTTAAAGTGACGTTAAGTTGCGAGCTTGTCTACCATTTTCTCACTTTTTATGCTAAATGTTAAACTGATTTTATCAACACGATAGAAACCCGGGATAGAACTGAAACGACTAATTTTACTTGAATTATAGATCTACATTTATTCTGTTTTGAATCGTAAGTAAGACAGGTTAATTGTTCACCCGAAAACAAAACTAAATTTTATATTACTCTATTGCCTCAAGGCTGAAACAGCGCTTTGTAAATTGTAGGGTGTAATTAGCAAACAAAATGCGAAAATGGTCTCGACTGAACGAATTCAATCTGCTTATGAAAGTGGACGATTGAAACTCAAAGAGCTCATTATCTTTTAACAACTTTTAAAACCAATCAAGAAAACGTGCGGTTGCTTTCTAGAATAGAGTAAAGGTGTCACAAACATGTAATTTCATGTAGTTTGCTAATCCGCTACAGTAAACATCAGTTTTTTGAATAACTAATGAACGATCGGCGGCCAATGTCAGAATTAATATAAGTGATGTTGCAGTATATCAGAAAACCCCGCCGTCAAAATATCACCGACGCGACTCACTGATAATATTAATAACGGATCTTTGTGGCTTACTCGTCATTATTTTCATCCGCTATTTAATACTCGGGTGCACAATTCCGAAGAAATTAAAACAAATAGTCTTTGTATCTTGGCTTTTAACAAAACGATAACACTGATTCAAAAGCTGACAGCTTCTCAGGGCTTTCTATTCATGTTTAAACAGAAACTGAATGGCTTTTAGAAATATATTTGTCTTTCTAGCACAATAAATTGACTTGTCAATTTCACCTTCAATTTCGTCGTTAGTTTCATTGTTGACTTCGTCACGTATGGTATTGTTTCCACAGGCGCTCGAGCATGCTCAGTGAAGCATCTCAAACAGAAAAAATTATTCTAATCAGTTTTTGCGTGTTGATCAACTCTGATATTATTCCTTCAGTCTTGTGTAGCTGGGTTTAACAAACCCCAGTCGCTCTCATAAAATTGTGAAGTGCGAGACACGCAATTAGCGAGCGGTATGCCTGGATACACGGCCTTCTTCGTTCCCGCAGCTAGTGAGAATTTACTCTGCCGTATTTGCCATCTACCAGTTCGCGATGCCGTCCAAGTCTCCATCTGTGGACATCGATTCTGTGATACCTGCTTGAATGGTGCCCTAACAGGCATGAGGTTTGTACAATTATCTTATCAATCTTGCAGACATATGGAATTTTACGATGTATGTAGTAACTGTTTGATCCAAATGAACTTAATGCGAGTGCGGTAAATTCTTTTTATTAAAAGCGTCTTCAATTACTTGACAACGGCCGTTTAGATTTTAAAATTTCTTCGCTCGCGTAAGCTCGATATTTAGAAACGGCCCCCTTGAAGAAACGTAATTTCCGTTTAGAGACAATTTTGACGGATGAAGAGAGATTGGAGAGCTATGGTTTCGTAAAATATTGTAGCGCTTTGAACCGCGTGTAGCCGATAAATGAAGTTTATTCAAAGATTGCATTATATGTAAAGTAACCCGGAGTGTTTATAAACATTTTACAGAATGTTTTGCTCAGAAAAAGTTTGTTTTCAAATCGGACATTTCAGTTGAAATTAGATATTTACTGTTGTCCGAGATTTTGGAATAGTTCAACCTTAATTCTTCACACAGTTTGAGTAGTATGGCTATGATCGTCGCTAGCACTTTAGTTAATTGTAGCGTTCTTAGTATTTGTTTTCATATCAGAAATGTGAAGCATTTTAATTTGTAAAGATAATTTTTATCAAGCAAAACAGGTTTTTGTTCTCACACATCAAGTCTCCCGTAGTCTAGTATACCAATGAAACAGATACCGGTGAAGCGTTATGACTTGCCCGAGGCAATTCAGACTTCAGTTTACCGGGACTTCACACTTTTCAAGGATAATTTTTTAAAAACTTGCGTGAGAAGAAAATTTTTAAAATTTGTTTTAAACTTGGATGGAATTCGAAGCACTTTCAAAACTTGTCTGTATATCAGCATCATTTTGAAAATTAGGTAATTTGTTCTTAGAAATTGCTACGGCTCCGGAGATTTCGTCTCCTGAAAATATTTATAATTTGTCGTTTTTTTTAAAAAAGCAAACAAACTTGATTTTTGAAGTAACAAGTTTATGTTTAAATTCATTAGTAAGAATTTTTTTTAAAGATCTTCAGTCTGGATGAATCTTTTTGCTTTAATCTTTTCTTGATAAAACGGAAAGAATGAAAACAACAAGTTACACAGGAGTTGGCTTCGACATAATTTTTTAATGCCATATTTGATGTTGCCGTATCTTGATAATGATTACCACTGGCATTGTGAGAAAATTAAGCCAACTTTAATCCGACCAAGTGGCTTTTGTTTTGTCAAGTATTTGACATCTTCAAGAATTCCATGACATATCTGGAAAGAAGATTGCTTGCGATTTGATGGAAAATACCCCAAACGATAGAAAGAGTGATTGTCCTCTCTGTTCAATATTGGTATTGGTGTGAACAGCGTAACCGTCAAAGCATTTAGTTTATTTCCTGTTCTTTTTTTTAACAATGGTAGTAAACATTTTAAACAATGAAATTTTGTGTAAAGAGCCGAAAAATTCATATTCGTCTCAGCGGTTAAAACGTCTTTATTGTATGTTATGATTACTCCTTGATTTTTTTAAAAACTGAATTGAACACTTGAAAGATATAAATACGGAATATAACCAGTCGCTCGAGAGATCCTTAGCAACTTTATCTTGTCTGATCTTGTCTCCAAAATATACAGATTAAGTGTTTAGTATCGGAAACAACACTGTCCCACGCAGTCATGTCTCTTTCGGAAGCAAATTTGACATCAGAGGAAATTAATTTTGTCACAGCTTGAAATAAATTTTCTGTGTAACCTGAGCGAAATAAAACAAGGGACAAAAAGTTCAGTGAGTTTCTGAAGTTTTATTTTCATCATTTTGTGCCCCAGCGTGTGAGACCTTATTAGAACATCAAATGATTTTAGAATAGGAAAAAGCTCTCTCACAACAATATATTAAAAGTACAATTTGTGGGATCAAGACGTAGAAACCTTTATAAGACGTACGTGCCTGAAATTTGTAAGCGAACTACGAATTTCAAATACAATATATACATTACAGTTTGTGATTTACTATAGTATCGTGTCTGTTGTTGTGTGTTCGTCGTGCGTGGTCGGCCAATTAATCAAATGACATTACTTGGACGGTTATAGGTGGGGTGTTTATGACTCATATGACTGATTAGTCCATTAGCCAATAGGGCTTGGAATTTTAAATTTTCTGCCGCAATCTCGACATAGGTGGTCCCCGTGGGAAGGTGGCGCATGGCAAGGGGGTCACTTTGAATTTACGCAGCCCACACTTCCGCTGTGCCTCCACCACCCTGTTTGAACGTGTTTATAAGGATGACAGACCACCCACCTGTGACGTATTGGCTACATTTATTGCCCCTTTTAAAACAAGGTCCCACATTGTTGTTACTTTAGACATTGTTATTATTTATATTGTTACAGACGGCCAATACAAAGCTTTAATTTATTGAGATTTTTATCTTTGCTTGAAAGTAAAATATTTTTAATTCCAGTTAATCCTAAAAGATGATTTAAAATGAGGCCTAATTTGAAAGAATTTTTAATCCTACAAATCTAAGTCGATAATGGGCAGATGGTTGCTCATTCCAGACCAAAACTATGCACAAAAATAACTAAAAGAAATCTCAAAACTAGCTCAACTTCCCCCCTCCCTCCAGTCCCTTTAACTCGCTTCACTCCTCCTTTGTTCAAATTCTTTCGCAAAAACAAATTCGAAGAACGGTGATAAATCGATCGCGTCTCTCAGTCAGGTTTGACCCCAGGTCGACTCTCTGCCCGGCTCCGGGTTTCCGGTTTTTCTCCTTTCCTCTTCATAAAGTTCTTTTGAACTGAGAAATGAAACTTCTAACGGTACAAATCAAAACATTTCTTGATCTTGGGTGAGTAAATTATGACCTGCTCCCTTGGTAAGAAAAAAAAAACGCCGTCTCACAAAGTCAGTTTTAAAATTTTTGCAAGAAAAAGTTCATTAAAGAAATTCTTTAATCTGGAAGAAAGAACTACAAATAAACAAAGATAAACACAGTTTTGAGTTAACTATAAGAAAAGAACACGAACCGAAAATTTATATTGCAAATTTTTGCCCAAAAAATAGTTTCCGTTGAATGTGCAATTTTGAGAGTATAAAATTTGATTAATTTATTAAAAAACCACAAAAGAACAAAAAGTAGTTAGTTATTTGTAGTTATTTAGCATGTTCATGTCACTTCCCTTTGATTCCACGTTTGTTTGTTTGCAGTGTGGCTACACTACATTTTTTTCCCGTGGGTAGAAATTTTGTAAGCGTAACCTATAATTCCCGAGTGAAATTGTCCACTGGGAATCTCCATGGTTGTGTTTCTCTTTTCTTGTGTCAATTTCAAAACTGATAACAGTTTTTTTTTAAACAGTTTCGGCTCGGTAAGAGCCCTCTTCAAAGCTAAAACTGTTTAGAAAGAACTGTTATCAGTTTTAAAATTGACACAAGACAAGAGAAGCATGAGGAAGTTTGTGTCGGCTCAAATTTTCTGATTGTCACGAATCTCCATGGATACATCAAAAATAGCAAAAGAATAGCCCATGGCCATGACAGTTCCCGAGCTCAAAACGCTTGCGTACAGGGAAACCGAGATCGGCTAAACCAACCACGCAGTAGATAAACACAGAAAGCCGCTCGCCAAATTAGGCCCTGTTTACATGGAAAAAGCTCACGCCGCTTGGCCGAGTTAAGTCGATCGGCCCCCTGGAAAGATAACTTGTGTTTACATGCAAAACTGCCTAAAAACTCGCCTGGCCGGGTTTCATTCATATAAATCAAATTACACTGTGTCTTGCAGGCGGCTGGCTGAAACTACAAACTGAAAATTGTGGCAAGACAACATAATTTGGCGGTGAACTTGATTTTTACTCAACGATTCTTCTTCTTCTTGTCGTTTTCAATGTTTGGACTGTTATACTTCTAGTTATAGACACATTCGATCAGAAAGTGCAGAAAAGATAACTCGGCTAGGCGAGTTAAGTGTTTACATGGTAAAAACGTAACTCGGCTAGGCGGGTAACCCGGCTGCTGAACCGAGTTAAGGGCGAGATAAGGATCGGCGAGTTAACTCGCCTCACATGTAAACGCAACGCTATAATTCAATAGAATCGGGTAACTCGGCCAGGCGGGTTAACGGACTTAACCCGGCCAGGCAGGTTAACTTTCTCCATGTAAACAGGCCCTAAGATTCCGTTATCCGGAAGGAACAAATATTGGGTTCTGAAATACTTCAAACACAGCGGTCCTCTCTATCACAATGTTCAAACTTTAGTTTTTCTTCAGCGAAAAGTGTTGTAACGCGTGCAAAACGCGCTCACAACGCGGTTGGATAAAGCGTGTACTAAACTGACGCCTTATGGTTGTGCTTTAAATAATTTGAGAGACCGATTAAAATCTCTTTGCTCATTTTTTTGAGCAACGGCGGCGTGTGGTTTGCGGTAAGGTCTCTGCCTTCCAGTCTGGAATTCAAACCCTATTCTGCCGAGCTTTGAAAAATAATGCAATTTCTTAATTCCGGCCAGAGCTGACCTAGCTCTTCATCCTCCCGAGGTCAGAAAATGAGTACCAGCTTCTGCTGGGGGCTAACATGCGATGGATTAGTGTCCCATCCAGGGGGAGTCAATGACTTATCCGCTTAACACTACAGAAACCGGAGATAAGCACGGGTCTGCTTCAGTGGGTCGCTTAGGCTCGTGAAAGGAGTTATCATTTGTAAAATTAATTTTAATTCTTACTGTGTTATTCTTCAGCCATTATTTGTTTCACTTTGCATTCTCGCCTTGCTGTTAGCCCGGTCAAACAGTAAAGCAAAAACGATATTTTCAATTGTTTCAGGGTAGTTCTTAAAATCTTTCCTGACAGTGAGGTTTGTGTTTCGGACGCTCTACCGTCATAGTTTTTTTCTTCTCACAATTACAATTTATGTCGCCAAGACCAAAGAAAAACAAGGTTTTAAGAAGCAAAGTCGGGAAGCTTAACGTTGCTTATTGGAACGATACACTATTCAAAACAACCTATTATTAAAAATTTTGAAACGAAAACAATCTCTAATCTTCCTTGTTTCTTGGTATAAACTTTAAGATTTCTTAAATCTCTTCAAAATAAACGCATTGAAATGCTTGAGTTCTATTATGAAAGCAGGTCATTTTTAATGAAACTAAAAACATCTGCGTGGCGGCGCAAGTTTAATTCAACTTCATAAATTGGAATACTAGAAAAAATGTTCTTTTAATTTTTGTAAAAATACGTACGTTTAGATTTCCATCTGGAGCGTTTTTCCATTTCATGTAGCTTTCATAACATTTCAATATTCAGAGGCAATTTTCCCTTGTGCAACTGAAAGCGTGACTCGTTTTACGATACTGAAAGTTGTTTACCGCGATGCTGAGTCGGAAAGCGATATTTCCATACGCGGTGTAAGCAATAAATAAGATTTAAGTACAAAAGAGGAAAGCCTGCCTCGCTGCAGCCGACAAGAACCGGTGTCGGTCGATCCTCAGGCGTTCCGGTCAGCTGCAAAATGTCCGACGATCAAATAGAACTATTAAACTTTTCATTAGCAGTTTGACAGCATTTTATTATATATGATATTAATATGGCCGTACGCGCGCTCTGATTGGTCAAAAACCCATGTCTTATATATCAGAGTGTAAAACACAGAAAAAGCGTGTTTTATTATTGTTTATCGACACATAACCTCTGGTCATGTAGATGGCGAAAAATATTTTCGATGAAAACATTTGGGATTTAGTTCTCAGCGAAGCAGCAAAAAGTTTTGAAGACAAGGCCGTTAACTTAACAATTAAAGAAGAAATGAAAATAGTCGAGAAGTTTGTCGATCCGTGTGTGCTTTGTTGTTTCTACTCGCGGCGTGTAGAATCAAGGCTACATAATAAATAAAATAAAACCCGGGCCGTGGTGTTTTATCACAGTGTAATATACAGCTTAGGTTTCTTTAATTGTCAACTCTTTTATGTACAGAAATGTTCTTTAAATATACTAATACTTATTTTGGTCTTTCTGTTTTGTCGTTTTGAAAAACAAAACCAAAAATTTCAGTGAAACACGTAGTAAAACAAATTATTTATGCTCGGACAAAGCGTTTCAAAATAATTTCTATTGTAAACTTTTTTATTCATTATAAATAAGATGCATCGAAATGTACTGTCATGTTTTCTTTCGGCTACCATTTTGAATACGATTCCAAATAAATTTTTGAAATGAATTTTAGCTGAATTACAACTTAATGAAAACAGAAGTAAGTCAACCGCTATCGGCCTTTCAGCTACTTTTAAAATTTTATTTTCCCTAATTGTTGATGTTATATTATACTGTGGTGTTTTGAGCTTATAAAGATGTCTTATTCTTCTGATATTTTAATTTTAAGTTTAATTTACGCATGATTTTAAAGCTGTCAAACAAAAGATGTTTGTCCGCTCAAAAAAGGCATAATTTTTTTTACAGGACAAAGTTGACGGTTGTGAATGTTTTTTTTATCTACGCGACGTCACCGGTCGAAATAACAAGAGCTGCATTACATGGCGAACCGAAACTAAATCAGTTTTAAGACCAATATAAGTTTGAAATAAAACGTAAAGGTAAAGCAATTATTTCCTGAGTCAGTGTTGGTTTATTTGCATTTTTTCTGGGTGGAATTCGATTTAAATTTCAAGTCACACGGCCGCGTGTCTTTTTACGGATTATGACTAAATGCTGGGCTGAAACGAAACTGAAAACAGTTCAGCAACGACGGGTGTTTTTCCCGGTTTGAAATTTTCTAGAATAACAATAAAAGCTGCTTATAAAACATGATTGAATCTTCGTGTCTTTCATGTGATTTGTCATGATAATGCACGCACTATCAGAGCGCCGACTGTGCTGATGGTAATAAGTTAGATTTTCAAAGAAAGTTTTTCCTTTACACACGTACCAATGTGTAGGCGTGTCCACTGACGCGTCGAACCAGAACGTACATCAAACCGGCAATATAAACATTTCAAAATGTCTCTGACGAAAGGTGGCAGAATACCTAGTTTAAAAATAAACTAATGCATATGCAATCATGCCATTTCAAAATTTCAAACCATTTACTTCTGGTCAAGAAATGTTTTGTATCTAGCGGAAGGCCTTCAGAGTGCAAAAAGTCGATTATAACTGCTTTCAATGTAAATAGTTGTACAATATATGGAGCTTGTATTTGAGTTTCATGTTCTGATGATTGTAAAAATCAAGACGAAGGACCAGGAAATGTGACGAAAAAATATGATTAAAGCAACTTACCCAAAAGAAAAAGTTGAATGTGAAAAGAAGATATTTTACACATTTGATCCCACACATAGTCCTTGTATAAAAAGTTGCCTGGACTGACGTCGAAGCTCGAAGATGAAACTCGAGGTAGAGCTTTACTGAAACAGCAATTAAACGCAATATTAATTGTTGAAATCAAATTAAAATTTGCATAAATATAGTGCTAAAGCATTCCGGCCATGAATTGGCAGGTTTTTGTCTGATCAACCTTCCTGATTGGTTGAGGCGTAATAGCCTATTGTGTCTCAGTAGGAGATAACTCATTAACATAAATGTACCTATTATTATAGTTTCACGCTATTTTGTTACCTGGCAATAGCACGATTCGCTATATGTCATGTATTCAGTAATTTAAAACTGGAAATATTATTTTAACAATCCCGCAGCAAGGCATTAAAAAGTCGAGGAAGCGGCCTAAGATTTTTTTATGAAATATAGGACAGAGAAATTCTATCCTTTGTCGGTGGTGTTATAGAGTTTATCGAGTGTTTTGTTTTCTAATACTGAATCCTTTTAAAAACAATAAGGCGAAGGAGCTTTAAATTTAAGCTGTAGGTGCAGCAGAAGTACGTCATAGTAAGGATTTAGGCCAATTCCAAATAAATGTTTTAGTTGCCCCCGTATCGGTCAACTTCTGAGTGCTTTTCCTACAAAATATTTCGTTTTTAGAATTTTGCACACTTTACAGATCTAGATTTTATAATTGAATGCTTCAATGCTTCAGTTATCAAAGCCAAGGTATAATAGTTCAGTTAGTTTAAATTGAAAAATTGGAGTTGTTCTTACGGAAGTTTACAGACCGAGGAGTGTTAAGAAAAGGTTCTTGATTGGTCGAAATTATCTTAAGTTTTCATTGGCACAGACTGCATTTACATCACCTGTACCGTAGTTCCCCCAACACGTACAATTTAAAGACCCATCCCTATATAATATCATCAAAGTCGGACAAATACCATATTGCTATACTGTAATTATGAACAATCCTGCATAATGTATTCCTATATGAGTTGCAAACTAAATGTCAGATGTGTGAGCATTTGTTGAGATTCAACCTTTACCATTTGTACCAGCTAACGATATGCACAACCTCGTCCCCAGGGCCCTTTCCTTTTCCTCCCTGGGGAAGAAGAGGAAAACACTCTGGGAACTAGGTTGCGATATGCGATATGATTTTTATTCGAGGACCTTTGATCACGATACAACATGACAAAACATGTTTTAAAGCGTTTGTACGTGGACCTATATACAACATTCTTTAGTTCGAAATTCATCCAATTGACAATTGCTACAAACTGATTTTGCTTTCTCCGTTTTCGGAAAAACCCGTGTCCACACGTTGCGTTTTCGCCGGAATCGTTTTTTCCCGTCCAAACGTATACACGATAACGATTTGAATGCGCTCGCCGGGATTGCCGTGTCACCTGTAAAGCACGCGCTCTCTTTGGTTGAGCACTTACCGAGGAGGAAATGCAGACCATCGAGACTGAAAACAAAACTCAAATTAAAGTTAAAAATTTTTATTTTTTTCAAACTCGGAGCTAAAAGTTAAAACTTACGAAATATTTCGTCCGTTTGTTCGACCGGACTTCATCAGTAAATGATATGAATGTTAAAAAGATGAATTTTAAAAAGGTTTTTAACGCCTCTTGGGGGTTAGAATTGTGTCATAGATA
>JAOCNB020098855.1:0-19462 GCA_026546465.2 Palythoa caribaeorum | reverse complement strand
ACTGCTAAAAAATCAGGGAATTTTATTTTCTGACGCGAAACCGATCGGTCCGCTCTTAGGCGGACAGCCTCTTAAATGTTGTAGCCAAGTATTGTGCATGCTAAATTTACTTAATAAACTCTTTCAAATGTACCACTTAACTGGCCTTAGAAACAACTAAGAGTTAAGTTTTCAGAGCTGTAAACAGTTCATTGTAAACTGGCAAAAATTATCAGGGCGGGGTGGGGTGTGAGGGCTAGTCCCTTCCCAGCTACGGCCCTGCAGTTGTACAGAAGCCAAAACGTCGGATCGGGAGACATGATTCTATCTTCCATTTGTTCTACATTTCGGTTGTAGTGGTGTTGGGAGCAATGGAAGGGCAGCAACACCCGTCCCTCCCCTCCCCTCTCCTTCCCTCTTTTTCCCCGTGTTCCTACACGGTCTCTTTCTTCCCCTGTTCCCGTGTTTATGCACGGTCCTGGTCTTTTCATCGAATTGTAAATTTTTGCAGATGCACAACTCCTATATTTGAAGTTGAAAATATCGGTTGTAAGTTTCTGCAGATGCACAACTCGTATTTTTGAAGTTGAAAATATGGGTTGTAAGTTTCTGCAGATGCACAACTCGTATTTTTGAAGTTGAAAATACTGGTTGTAAATTTCTTCAGACGCACAACTCGTATTTTTGAAGTTGAAAATACCGATTGTAAGTTTCTGCAGATGCACAAGTCGTATTTTTGAAGTTGAAAATACGAGTTGTAAATTTCTGCAGATGCACAACTCGTATTTTTGAAGTTGAAAATACCGGTTGTAAGTTTCTGCAGACGCACAACTCGTATTTTTGAAGTTGAAAATACCAGTTGTAAGTTTCTCAAACGCGCAACTCGTATTTTTGGAGTAAAAAGTACGTTTAAGAATTATACTTTAACAAGAGGTCACACAGTGCCGTTCTTGTATCAGATCTTAATGCATTGTATCTATATACATCCACCTTTGAGTTTTTATTGTCATTTTTTCACAAAAAACACCCGACCCCAGAGATAACAAGTCTACAACTTTTGGCGTCTGTCTCCCATTGAGTAAGCAAATTCTTCAGCCTAACTAAAATTTCTCTACTTAAAACGAAATAAAACGAGTTGTCGCTGGCTCAAAAAAATTCGCAAGAATAATACAATTTTGCTTCAATTTTACGAAACTCGGATCAGAAACTTCATTTTGTATTTATTTTCAGAGTCATTTATTGCTGCGACGTTAGGAGCAGCAACATATAGGCTGTCGTTTCAACCGGCAGGCTGGCTGGACGGCTGTTGAGCCTCGCTATCACAACGACACATTCTTCGCTGGGGGATGTAGTCGGTTAACAGCACTCACGACTGCTGACATGACCGAGGGCTCAGCAACCGCTGGACAAAAATAACGATGGTTTCACTTTCCATGTGCGTTTCCCCTCTGGTGTTTCCCGAACGTTTGCAAACTCATTTTCGTCGCTCTTTAGGTAAGTATTTTTCAAATGAATCTTGCTCATTCCATTTATAAAAAGTGCCACAGTATTCATTAGATTTCTGCTGCACACTGAGTTGCAGATACACTAGTAATAAATTGGTAATAGGACTTCGTGTTCGTCCTGTTCTGTCTGTTATCATTACTTGTGATTAAACAAATTGGATTCACGCTTCGCGCTCATCCAATTTTGTTAATCACGCGAAATGATAGCACACCGAATTGGACTCCACTCAGTCCTATTACCATTACCTATCGAACTCCTATTCCATCATGTTTAAAATTCATGCTGTATCAATCCTATTTTTAAAGTGTGCTTTGAATTATCCTCGGTTATTTGGACTGTGAAATCTTGATAAACTTAGACCCATTCCATATTTTCCCGCCTGACTGCGGTTTATCCTGGCTGACCGCGGAAAGAAGATATGGCGTGGGACTAAGTTTACCAACGTTTGACAAGTAAAATGACGGAATATGATCAACGCTGACTTTAGAACAGGATTAGTGCGGGATGAAGTTGAAATATGACGGAGTTATATATGTAGATATCTAAGCTGGTTCTTAGTGAATCATCACAAACAGAAAACAATTTCTTTTTTAAGCTTCACGTGTCCATGCATTTGGCAACGCTATTTTAGTTTTTACATAGAATATCTATATCAATAATACGCTTCTGGTAAGTTTTAGTTAAAGTGTGTTTTTATAGTGTTGGTAATAATAGAATTACGGATCTAAAATTATGGCCATTTCCCGAAACAGTGAACGCAAAGATACGTGCTTGTAATGGGATCGACGGACACGCTTCATCGGGAAGTGTTTTGGTTTAGCACTCCCCAAAGTCCGCTGTTCTGTGTCTCTAACTTAGACAGATATATCACCAGTTTAATTCTTCTCGGGTGATGCATTGTCCAACGTTTTATCATTTCATTCAGTTTCCTCGTTGCGATCCATGCCGTCAAAGTTTGTCAATGTCAAGGAAATTCGAAACACAATTTTCAAAATGTTTTAGAGATTTCAAAGTAAAATTTTATTTTTATTAAAAACGTCCTCCAATTTTCGTAAAACTTGGAAACCGTTGTGGAGGCACTATGGAGGCACTGTGTAGAAAAGCACAATGCCGTGTAGCAAAAAATTCAAATTGGCAGTAGCAGGTGTGTATAGCAACGATGCTATGTTGAGACAGATATCAGAGAGTGTACGAATAAGTGAGGTGTCTGGGGAGAAGTTGATGAATTTGAAGAGAGAATAGAAATATTTCAATTTACCATGAGCAAAGATTGAGGGCACATAGTGGAGATTACATGGAACATCAGGGCAGGATGTGTATTACATACACCAAATACACCAAGAATAAGGATTATACAAGAGGCTGAGTGTTCAGCGAAATATATCGAATAAGCCGTCCTTTTTAACTATATATATATACAGACTTTTGGTAAACTTTAAAGATATAAGCAAAAAAAGTTTAAACTCTTTTACAAGAAAAGAGAAATTTTAATCCAAAGTGCGTAGAAAGAGTGGAGAGACGGGAGATTTATTTTGTTTCGTTATCTTGTACAAGCGCAAAGAAAATGCACAATTTTTAGGAAATTATGGAGGCCGCTGAATACCAATATGGCGATTTTCAAACTTTGTCGGGTTTCGAAAAATCTAAAGCGCTGCGAGACCTAACAATAGCATTTTCAAAAATAACTTACTATAGAGGTTATCTGGGCAAAATATCAGGAATTTTGCAACTGACGGGCCATTTTTGATATTTACAGGCATTGCCTCTTAAAATCGGAAAAATTGATTCTCCTCTCTGCTATTTTTTTAAAAAAGAAAATGAAAGACCAGAACACTTATTTTTCTCCTGTTTAATCGTTCGCGAATTCTGGAATGGAGTTTATTTAACGTTAAAGAATCTCAAAAAAACTTTACACCCTCTGGATATAGAAGATGTTTTCTTTGGAATTTATGAAAAAAGGGAACATATCCTCTTAATAAACCATTTTATTTTATACGGAAATTTTTTTAATTCACTACTGTAAAATCAGCCAAAATCCATTATCGCAACAACTTTTTATAAAACGAATAAAATTGTCATATGACATAGAATATATGATTGCAAAAAAAAAGAATAACCTTGAATACCACATCAAAAAATGGGATGCCTTTTCTCCAGTAATAAAAAACAATATCTGCCTCTAACTAACTAACTAACTAACAATCAAAAAAAACATTTTTGCTATTTTTTTACACGAATGCAACTATTTATTATGATTGTATTTATTTTTACCCGCTGTAATTGTTTATAATTGTATTATTATTTATTGCATATGTCTTTATTCTTTTTTTTTCTTGCTCTACTATATGTATTAAACAAAAAATGTAATAAAATATAAAAAATAACACACTCGTCAACAAATTTGCCGAGTTGAATACACAGGTTCTCCCACTGGACTGCTGAATTTTCCTCTTTAACGATAGAGCTCAACCATGACGGTGAGGTACCAGTGTCTGCTGTCCCAAGCCATGACATGAATGCAGCACAAATGTAAGCCTTTGTAGCTGACAACATCAGTGACTCACAACTCGAGTAGTTATCTTTAACCCTTGGTGGTACATTAAGAAGTCTAAAATGTTGCCGTAAATGATACAAAGTGCCAACATCTCTTGTTCCACTTGCAGCAGTTGGCTAGTAGAGTTGCTCCCATGAGGAAATAGTAAGTTAAGGTTACAGAACACCTTTGACATATACTTTGGGAAAATTTTGATTGTGCGCTTCATATTAACGCTATACCGTTAATTTCTGGTGGAAATAATAAAGCGCTTTATTTAGCCATCTTGAGTAAGAAAAATACAATGGCAATACAAATATTAAAAAAATTGATAAAAATGCCAATAAATGTAGTTTTAGAAAATGTGTGCAAAATAATGATTTATTTAAGCGACTTGTGTTTTTGATTCCGAAGGCAAAATTGTTGTTTTCGCTAGGAGAGCAAATGTTCCAACCCGTTTTGCAACCCGTCTGTCAAATTTGTTTATTTGGATTCCCGAATAATTTAACTATCAAAGTGTGTGCAATCGACATGGGTTTTCTGCCTTGTTTTGATGAACTTTTTCGTGTATTTCAGAATAGATATTTATGTTTAAAAGATCTATAATAACACTTGTAACTCCGGAAATAGAAAAAAGCAAAATTTTTCCGCACACACTTTTGATTCTCAGGATGTCACTGACAAGCTGTGAAAACTTCAGAAAGAGTGATTAGAACCGGACCGAGCATTAGTGTCTTTAATGTGACGATGTGACCAATTTTAGCTGGAGAAAACTGCATTTAAAGATTTGGCCGCAAATATAAGTGCTTACATTCCCGACCCACCCACTTCCTGAGAACATCAAATGTAATTAGCTTAAATTAACCAATCGTGTGCTTTGTTGTAATCGGAGACGAAGAAAGTGGTTTTGCATCTAGTGTCGCATGCAGTTTTGGAACTAGCATCATTTCCCTGCCTAATTCGGCTGGTTTTAAACTTCCGCCTGCTAGCACTTGGAGTATTTTGTCCCTCCTCACTTTCAAGCAGCTCTGACCACTGCTATTCTTGTTGATACCAAGAGCCGAGGTCAGAAGCAGCAAGGATCTTTTTTTTGTCTAAATCATTTGTGCATTGCGTTTTCGTATTCTCCGTTTCGAGGTAAAAAACAAATTAGAATTATGTTTTGCTCTCTTTAAAACATGGTCATCCGATAACATAGCTTACGAAATAATCAATATTTACACACAAATTGAAGTTGACAAAATATATTTGCGTACCTGACGGTGGACGAAACATAAAAACAAACAAAGATATAAACATCTGTTAAATCAAACAATGATATTACATGCTGTGACTAAAACCAACACTCTGCACTACGCACTAAACCATGAAAACATTGACAGCAAAGTAAATGCATTTCCTGCGAAGTATGAAAGGACAAAAAAAACGCTTTCCTTCATATCTCCATTAGTTTTTAAGTAATCGAGAGTGGGTTTTCACCAAAAGATAGCTATTCCAAGGTAGAATTCAGAAATCAAAATTTTTTTTCATATTCTGTAACCTTAAGCTTAGCCCGAGTAAACGCCTTTACAGGCATCTAGTGCTAATTTCAGATTCGTTTTAACCAATTTGCATCTTGAATCTTATTCATCAACCTGACAAAAGCAACAGGAGCGGTTGCTGAAAGCTTGTGTTTTTAAAACATCTTTATTAGAGAACGTATTTTAAAATTTTATCTTTTACAATTATGTATTTTGAAATGTTGAAATAATACAAGTTTTGCAAAATGAAAAAAAAAACAATCGTGCCTTTGCTAATTTTTTAGATGCCAAATCTTTCCTTGATATTTTCTTTACTATTTTTTGTAGACAATTCCGGGTCGGAATTTTTTGATGCTCAAGATGGGTATGTGAAAGATTCATTTTAAATTTACTGTTTTCAGGTCTTCTCAGGTTTTGCAAAATAATAAACCCTTGTCATTGTGTTTGCTAATTTTGTGTTTCCTTGCCAAAATTCTGCACTCATTTGCCAGTGATCATAAAACTTATCAAGCCTTAAGTGAACTCTAACATTCTAAGACTTCCAACTTTTTGCATAAACTGTTTGAAAATTGCGTAAAAATTTGTTGTAAATCAAATATCTATGATAAAGGATTCTCTGCAAAAATTAATGTGGCAAATTCTTTTTGTACTTTGTTGAAATAGGTCAGTCTTATCTAAAAATTATTTTTATGCACCAGCTATATTCTATTGACAGATTGTAATATTTTGTGGGGGATTTATTCTTATTGTAGTTGTGACATTTTTAAAGATGATGATTAGAGTGAAGATGATAATGATGCTTTTCACTAGCCCAGTATTTTCTTAGGTAGCCAGATTCATTATTTTAGTGACCAATTAAAAGGGGCATTGAGGGTGTTGCGGTCTTTATTAAAAATATCAAAAAATCAACAAAAATGATGCAGAGGTAATATCCATAGGTCACTGGAAATTTCAAGGGGGATGGGAGTGGTATCAAAGCATATCTTACTTCATCATCCATACATGTTATTTAATTACCTTTTGCATGCTTGAATGTTACCCTTTGCATTACCTGAAAACAAACTTTATATATAACGATGACAATGGAGCATGGGTCATGAAAGGAAATAGAGAGATGGTATTGTGTTAAAAAACAACTCAGATGGTCCAGTTTCTTCACTGTGTAAGGTTTCATCAGAAGCAGGTTATCATTGAGAAGGCGCCCCTAAACTTGCAAATCCTGCCCTCAATTTGATAAGACAATTGTAATAATTACGGAATACGGAAAGTTAATTGAGAAATAGTTTGTTAGTGCTTGTTCATTATTACTGGGAAGGGAAGCCAAAAAAGTTCAAAGTTGCTGCACATGGCAATCTTAAACCTGGATCCTTAGTCGCGCCATATCTGAAGACAAAAGAAAGCACAAAGCAGAGTCTGGTACAAAACCTCTCAGAGACCAAGACCAATCTAAAACGTGCATTGACAATAAAAATAACGAACTCATTTGTTCAATTATAATGGAGCGTTTATATTCTTGTCTTTTGTTAAAGCCGTGAGGTTGCAATGTAAAAAGTTGTGCACACCAAAATGCCTGACGTTTAAGTAAAATACTATCAATTTTGTGCTTAGAGTGGTCCCTAGAGACTGCTTCAATACACATAAACGAAAAATCAGAAAGTGAGTGCGGCATATTGTTGAAGTGAATTGCCACTTCACAAGTTTTCTTCTTGGTTAACATAGCAGATTCGTGATTACGTAACATTATTTGAAATTGAGTACTAGTAGAACCAACATATTGTAATTTGCACTTACCACATGAGGCCAAGTAAATTACATTTTAGAAGAACAATTGAGATTGTGTTTAATCGGGTAAATTTTGTGTTTTCCGTTACATTTAAAACACCCGTAATTGGTCTTTTCGTTGTGAAAATTATTAGAAGTATGATTGCTTACAGGCTTTAAGCGAGAAGGGACAAGCGACTGCTTTAGGTTTTTTGGCCTTCTAAAGGCCAGAATGATGGTTCCTTCTGGAAAAATTTCTCGCATGAGGTTACTGGAATATATAGTCGCGAGATTACTACGAATAATATTCCCGATATTAGGTAATTTGGGGTTATAATGATCACTAACGGAGTTACAATTCGCTTCCTATTGCTTTTAGGCTTCAGTAAATCAGCTCTACTAATGTTAACTTTGGAAAAACTCTCGAGTACTAGGCTCTTGTTGTAACCTTGGTCAATGAGATAATTCTGATATTCTTTGTTGCGTTTGTTTAAGAAATGGTGCTCAGAGTAATTGCGCTTCAATCTCAATGCGACCCCATAGAGAATGGACTTCTTACAACTTTCAAGATGGGCACTTGTTGGTGGGAGATATAAGAGACTATCAGAAGGCTTGCTGTACACATCCATCCACCAAATCCAGCGTAAGATCCAACACATTTAACTTGCTGTCCGATACAACAACCTCAAATTTAATAGTGGATAGAGTTGATTGATAAAATCATGAAGTGCCTCCAAGCCTTCAGTATATCTCCCTATACCTCCACCAGAATAATGGTATATTGTTTTCTTTCCTGGTTTTTAGTCTGGTTAAAGCTCTGTAGTACATATTTATTCTGTCCAAATATCAAGCGTGGCCCGTTGAGTGTTCAAAATGTTTCGTTAATTTATTTGCTAAAAAACTGAAGCAAAGCGTTCTCACAAAGTCATTTGTCATAATTTACGCTGTTTACTGAGGGATCATGTTTTTCTACTGTATCCAATTTTCTCCTAACAAGGCTTCCCTTATCCAACAAGTTTCTGCGATACTTGTCAGGCACCGCTTACAGCTGTTGAATATATTGCAAAGCTGACCCACATTCTGGATGACAAAGTATCGTATGTATCAGATGAGAGGAGAGTATATGTGCATGATGACGAGGCGAAGACAACTGCTGAGGAAAGCAGAGTTAATCATTACTGGAGAAGGGTATTTCAACTCACAACAGCTGTAGTACCCACACCTTGCTAAGCTAGTGAAAGCAGCGCTTATTCCTCCACATGGCAATGATGATGTTGAAAGGGGGGTTTCAGTTAACAATCATATAGTAACCCTCGAGCGAAGCAAGCTAAAGGTGGACACAATCAAAGGGCTACGATCCAAAAAGATATTTTGAAATTTCAGACCCCCAACAAATGACAACCGTACAATACTCTCCAATAGCGAAGAGCAGTAATTACGTGATGACTCGGACAAATAAACCAGCTATCGTAAAATCGGGTGGCAGCTAATGCAATATTTTGAAGCAAACATATTAATTGAAACTTAATAAATTCGCCTCTTATAATTAAAAGATCACTAATTTCTCTATAGACCTTTTTTGTCTAACATGCCACTGTTTGTCCGAGTCACATGGAGGTAGAAATTTCTATTTTTAGTATTACTGCGCTGCGCTATAGAAGGTCAGCTTATTCTGTGTATCAGAGAGGAGAAGGAGCAGGAAGAGAGACAAGTTAAAAGAAGAGAAGGAAGCAGCAGCAAAAATAAAGCAGGAAATTGATGAGATAAGAGTAAAAAAGACAGTCTTCAGTAAGTCAAGCCTTGTTAATTGTACAGGAAGCAAAGTTTAGTGAGAAACTGGCTGAAGCTAATGAACTGCTAAAGGACAGAAACACCAAACTAAAGGATTCGCTCACTGAGAACGACAAGGGAGGTATTAATACCGCGCAATTGATTAAAACGGCAGTAAAACAAATGGAGAGATATCAAAACAAACTGTCAGCAGTAAGAGAACAACAGAGGGTAGTGGAAAGTGGCAAACGACTTGTTGGGAAACCCAACGGCAAAAACGGCGAAGAAAATAAATTCTTGTAACAGTCTGACCGATTTTGTTTTATGTTTGCATAAACTTAGTTAAATTGAACTAGTAACTGACACCTTGGGAAGTGTGATTGAAGGTGTTACTCAATGTTGAAAGAATATTTTGTTTGGACTATTTGGAGTGGTTTGTCTGAGGTTTCTTTCTGCATAACTCAGTGTTTGTAACATATACTAAGGTGAAAGTCATTAGTGTCAATGCCATGATGAACGACAAAGCATCTGAATGGGGTTAAAAATACAAACACTTTAGGGGCTGGGAAATTTTATTGTAAGAAAAATATTCTCAATGAATTAAGAACTAAGAAAGTCTTTGAAAGAGATCAACTTATTTTGTTGTTCATTTATTCACTCACAGGAGCAAATCAAATTGTAAAGCATGGGCTTATATTGGGGGGCCATAGTTGTGTTTCACCGTACATTAGGCAGTCTCCAAACGCCTCTCTTTAACTCTGACCATGGTTGGTGGCCAAAGTTTATTGTTACAATTAAACGGCAGCTAAACAAATTCGAGTTATAAAATTTCTGCAGGTAATGACATGTAAAAGGGAAATCTTCCAAGGGATTCTTTGGAACGACAACATTGCTGGTAGAACTGCTACAAGTACATGCCCGGAAAACTCCAACGGTATAATAATTATCTATTTGTTGATAAAATTTTAACCTTGCTATCTGCTATTAGTCTTCTTACATGTGCAAATAATCCTGATTAAATATTAAAAAACCCTACCTAGCTGAGCTTTTCTGTCTCTCAGCTTTGGGGGAGGGGTGGGGGTAGAGTCTTCCCCCAATCCCACAGAAATTGTTTATTAATCAAGCCTTTTCAATGAAACTTGGAACAAATTTTAACGATTCGAATAAGACCAAGATATTTCATAACAAGTATTTTAACTGGTCCCTGATATATGTTGCCATGGTAGCCATCAAATCAAATTTGACTTTTAAGATATTGGAAAAGCAGTAGTTTGAAAACCTTTTAGTACCTATTAATGACTTTTTGCATCAGCAAGGGTGTTTTGTGCTTTCGCATAAATGTGATGCTTTTTGAAAATATATTTGACTTGGGGCGATGCAGTACGGGGAAAATTGTATTTTAAAAAATCATTTTACGGCTGTTTCTTTACGAAACTTTCTCAAATCTTTAAAAACAAGGTCGTATAATGTTATTTACAGGTAGGTATGATTAAAAAATGGAAGGAGTCGATTGAAAACTGTCAAAATAATGATTTTTGTTGTTGCTAGGTTTGTTGCCACATTAACTTTTAAAAACCTTTTTTTAAAATCTCATCTCAAAAGACTGAATTAATGTTTATTCTATAATGCCATTCCATATCACACGCAAAGCCCTGAAGTGGAACCCATAAGGGAAGAGAAAGCGAGGCAGGTCCAGAACAACATCAAGGAAATCAACTGTCCAAGAAGCACCGCAGTCTGGTTATTGGAAGCGGAGGCACAGGACAGGATGAAGTGACATTCCCTCATCAGCGACCTATGCCCCACCTGGGGCGAAGGGTCTAACTAACTAACTATAATGTCATGATTGTGTATTTATTTTTGTGAACTGTAATTTACATGCTGTTTCCATGGCAACAGTTGGTCAAAAAATTATTTTCAAAAGATGTTGTAGTGTTGTGATAATGAACAGATGATTGACGATTATTATTGATCAATTATACACGTGATTAAGCCACGTGGTTGATTTATTTGTTTAGAAAGATATTTGATAAGTGAGAAAAATATAGAGAGATATAGATGTCTAGGTGTGGGAGCGTGTATTATATGTGAGAATAAAAGAAGCAAGTAAACCCACATTGATGTGCAAGTCTTAGTACACAACAGTTGTCACAATATTATCACGTGATCAAAATTATCTTACACTAATAAAAATGAACACCCCAGTGCTCAACAAATTGGAAGCAGCAAGACTGGCAAAATTATTACCCTCTAGGATTAAAGTTACGATGTCGAACATTGTTAGACGTTCCGACAAGGTAAACATGAATCCAACGACTGACAGATAAAACTCTAAACTTGAGAGCACTTGTCTTAATTCCTCTCTAGATATTTATTTTGAGCCAACATTTATCTGTTTAAAGTGTAATTCTCTACTTTCAATACAGTCGTCATAGTTTTTTGTTGAAACCCTGTCTTAGAATCAAAAAGACTGGACACCACTCGGACCAATATCTACTCAAACTCAATCGCCAAGCTGTATGGTCAAATTAACTTCAGAATAGCGATGGATGTCATTAGCGGCAATGAAAGTTTTGATGCTTGGTTTTCAAATTTCAATACCAAGTTTCAAGGTTTAATTATTGATAATTTTAATGTTTTCAAAGAACAGTATAGAAGAGTTTAAAGTGCCTATCAAACGAAAAATTTTATTAAACTGAAACATGCCCATTCAAAAATGAGTAAAAACGGCCTTTATGGCATTTTAATTGCATACTTCCTTCTAAAGATATTTTGGTTTTCCTAATGTGCAAATTAGCATAGCTATGACGTCGAGTGGTGTTCAGAGTTTTGGTAAAAATGCAAATAACAAAGTTAACTAAAATAAACATGTTTACCTTAAGCTGCATGCTATTACTGCACCAAGTTTGATTGATATTTTCCCAAAAAATGGGTGAGATATTACTTCTTTTACTAAAGCTCTGAACATCACTTGATGTCACAACTAGTCTAAAATTAGTCATGTTGATTGCCTTGACTATGGGGCTGCGTTTTGGACACATCATACGAATATATGAATGATATATGCTTTAATTTTGCCTTGATTGAAAACCTTTAGCAGGAGAAACCGGGCAAAGTTTTTGGTAATGTACGCCTTCACAAGTATCCAATGAGGGAACTGATTAACTGAGGGCTTCTGAGAAGCTCAAAAGTTCTTCAAAATTGCTTGTTTCGTACATTAAGCCATATAAGGCAGTAACATCATCTACTATTGGGCGCTTGATCAAAACTTTGTTACGATAAACGGGTACTGATACAGAAATATTTTCTGTTCATAACACTAGGTATGCTTCAACGAGTAAATCTCTTATGTCAGTTTCCACTGATGTGATCCTAGCTACAGCTGGTAGGTTAGACTGAGGAAGACTTTTCGGAAGTTTTACAACAAGCCACTTTCTGTATCACATGGTTAATGCCTTGTGAAACGAAATTGTATTACAGTTATATCTAGTGTACTATTAAAGTTGGAGTATGAAGTTGTTTGGGTGCTTTCTCATTTTGTGCTCACTGCGTTAAAGTCTCATGGTAACCCGGTTGTACGTAATGATTTGGCAGAATTATCATTAAACCTAAACTTACAGATGCTCTGACGAAGGGCTAACGCTCGAAACGTCAGCTTTTACAACTATAATAATTCGTTTATCAACATTACTTCAAGTTCAACTTACAGGTAAGTCTCGTTTAATTTTCAATTAATCCCTACTTTATAAAACTTTACGTAGTAAACAGTCAGTTGATTAGAATGCCTACCGCAGGGTTGCCACTATTTACTGGATGTGAAATTCAATGACTTTTCCAGGACTTTCCAGGACCTTTTCAAACATATCCAGGTCCTTCTCTAACAAATAAAACTTGAATGCTTTACACATTTTTTCAAAACTCAGTTCAACAATATGCATACAACAAGCTTTAGAAAATTTGTTTCTGGACAAAAATCAAGCCTTTCGGAGTTGGAGTGTCACATAAAAAATATTTTGACAAAGAGCTTATTTTTATTACTTTTGGAGGTGGAGAAATATTTTTTTCCAGGATTTTCAAGGACTTTCCAGGGCCTGGAATATTTTTTTGCCAATTCCAGGACTTTCCAGGATTTTCAAGGACCGTGGAAACCCTGCTATCGAGAAACGACCAGAGAAGCAAATGAGGATGTTAATATTCAGACAAAGGAAGAAGATGACTTTATAGTCGAAAACGTTTCTTTATTTATCAATCATTTTTAAATATTTTATACCTTTATCATATATATACCAAAGGAAGAAACGCAAATCAAAATTTGAAGAGACAGCTTGTCAACACTGAGCAGGATTTGCGAAAGCAAATAAAAGAACTTCAAATTAAAATTAAAAACAAGAGAAAGGTAAGGAACAAATTGGAGATGATGTTAAAAACGTTTTCGGAATATAGAACATAAAAACAACAAACATTTTTACAATTTTACAATGGCTTTGACAACTACGAAATTCTTAGTATGGTTCTTAATTTTCTGGGACGTTACGCTGCAGCTAGCTTAAGATACCAGAACAAGGGCAGATCCAAGAGTAACTCAACCTGAAATGCAGGCGCTGGTACATATTTTGAATGTAGAAAACGAAATATTGATGGTTCTTTGTCGCCTAAAAGTTAGCTTACATGAGCAAGACCTTGCAACCTGCTTTTGTGTTTCCCAAAGCATAGCGATTTAAATAGTTTACACGAACTTGACATTCTTCCAAGTAAACATTTTTGTAGATCTACACTGCGCTTTAATACGAAATACAAGGATACAATTATTATTATAGAAGTCACTGAGATTTACACAAAAAAATTTAGCCGGCAATCCTGCTGCACAACAAACAACTTCATCATACAAGAACACAAATACGTTTAAAGCTTTAGTTCGCATAATCACAAAAGAAGCAATTTCGTTCGTTTCTCAACCGGCCTTTTATTCGTTAGTTTTTCGTAATTTTTTTCCTTAGCTTCAGTTGTCTCATACATTCGTTGAAGTACCAAGCGTAGTCTGTTACAACTATCCCTGATTCCTTCTCAGCTGGCTTGATAACGTCTGTGCGTTTCATAAGTTTCCTTAGAGCTTTACGTTTCAGTTTGGTCAAATTGCCATCTATGTGAGTCGGGACAGCAACACTTTGATATTGTTCAACAGGGCAACTAACTGATGACAAAAAAACCAAATTCAAAATATATAGGTCTATACTAGTCGTATACGTAAAAAAAAACAAAATTGACGAACAAACCTTCAAATATTTAAACTACAATCCTAACTTATGGGCGGGTACATTTTAAAGATTATCCAAAATCCATAAGAGAGGTAATCCTGGACGTCCAATTTCATCAAGTAACTATATATATCATCCAACTAAACATATATCAGAATTTGTCGCCTTCTACCTCAAACCTCTAGTACAAACAATTCCATCCTATGTCAAGGACACAAATCATTTTATTCTCAAGCTGCAAAACGTAGAACAACTCCCCGACAATTCTTTTCTCATAACCCTCGATGTATCATCCTTTTACACCAACATTCCCAACAGATGAATCAGGTTATTCTGAAGCTTAGCTGCATAATCAAGGAGAGTCGCTGGTAGAAATGAAAATAGAGTATCCAGACTTTTAAAGACAAGAGAATTGGGGAAAATCTCGAAGCTTTCAAAAACAGCTTACGTGGCAATATCAGAGCAACACATGCCGCTTTCAAACCAATGATCCCCTAAAGGTGATATTAAATACGAATGTAAACTGTGGAACTTTTTTTTGAGACAGGGGCCAAAACCTACTTGACAAAAATAGATTCCCGGCTCAATGGCATAACAAGAATCAGGAACCCAAACCAAAGGGAAATTGTAAGAAACTCCCCAGTTGATGAAATTTCTCAAACTTTGTCACAAGAATGGTATAGATAAGTGATTCACAAAAACTATAGTTTTTAAGTTCAAATCTATTCGTAATTTAGCGCTGTGGCGACCATATTGGTTTTGTCCCTCTGAAACGGCTTTCAGCGGCCATTTTAGAGCACATTTTTAACGATTGCCATACCAAGAAAACGTTATAAATCCGGATAAAAACCCATTATTCCAAACAAGCAAACGTTTCTTGTACGTTGAGAGGTAGTTTTGGTGTTTTGATCGACATCTGATTGTTTTACAGAATTTTGAAAATCTTCCCTTCCGAACAACTCGCCAAAAGTACATCCCTTGAGATACGAAAACTATACTAAACTTAAAGAGCAATGTCTCCTCTGTAAAAATATGCAACAAAATTTTGGGGCAGTCGAAACTGTAACATTTTAGAAAAACGTCTAAGCTGCGCTTTTGTCGACGAAAAGTGCCGTCCTAATTACTATAATTATGTGAAAACAAACAAAATTATGATTTATTCCATTTACCTTGCAACATGTCGACAATTGGATGTTCCATGATAGCTCATGTTATATTATCAGTACGTTTACCCGCTTTTTCGATCATTATTGTACAAAATAACTCTGAGACATCACAACTGTTAAGCAGATGTCTCTGAAACCCTTGTCACAACATCAATCTTTCGTTTCATAACCTCGGTTTACATGAAGTTTAACAATTGGCTGAGATCCTAACTGACCTAAAATTCTGTCAGCAGCCTTTCTAATCCTCCTCTGAATCTGGGAATGCGCTGGGTCGAGGTTATGGTGTTTTACATTATTTGTATTTTAAAGGCGATATAGAGGCACAACATAAACTTGACTAGTATTTCTTCAACTGTTCTTTTCAAGTTTGTTCACGACACTAAGCGATTAAATTGTGTGATAAAAAAGAGAAGCTGACCGGAGTAAGTTTATTTAGTGACTATCACCTATTAACTTTTTCATAAACATGATTTCAGTCGTGTTTAAAGTTTGAAATGCCTGTGTCGTAAATCAGAAACAGTGAAACAAATTGTGTCACTAAAGTATGTTGTTAATTTTAACTTCCAAATACTTTATTTTGAACTTATAAATACTTTTCGTGGCAGTCCTAAATTAAGTATCTTAGCCTAGCCGACCTGTAGTTACTCTTCATATGTTGAAAGTCCATGCAGGCCGAGTTCTCAAAACCCTACAAATGTGCAGTGATTGCCGTTGGACAACTGCCAAAAAGAAGTGAAAGTCCATCTGAAATCGGTGAGCGTTCCAGATGGAGATTGTTATTTTATCAGTACTGCTCTCGGAAACACGAATAAATAATAACTAGAAAAACTAACGTTGCTTTGTTTTCTTAAACTTTACTATATTCAAATTTTCTAGCTATATAATGGCAATAATGGCTTGATCAGGGTGTCATCGAAACGTAATTTATCTACCTTTTGTATTTAACATCATCTCTAAAATTAATCTTATACTTAAAAAATAACTTGCTATTGATTAGAACTACGCTAAAAATTCACAAAATGGTTATGAAAGAGTTATCAACAATACAATTGCATAACACAGTGAAATGCATAATTATAAGGGTGAATATTATTATATTGTAAGAAATTGGAACGTGACAAATTTTGAAATCTTTCCCTGGAATTTTGGTCTTAATTATTAACAGACCTTTCGACTGAAACGACTGAAACCATCAGTCTTCATCAGTAAAGTTTGTGACGTAGCAGTTCACTATTACGTGACAAACGTCAAGGAACGGGGAACAGGGCCCGGTTCAAAGTGTAAGAAAGAGAAAACCGAAGCCCATACTTTCTGTTCAGGGCTGAGTCCTCCACCCTTTCCCATATGGTTTCCTTTATTCTCCTCCTTCGCCAACCTCGTTCTTTATTTAAGATCTTGACTCCCTTCTAATCCAACACATGTCCCGTGTCCTTCTAGTGACAGTAAACTGCTGAATTGTGTGCAGGACTGTCTTTAACCTTGACCAAGTTTTGGAAAGTTGAAGCTTGATCGCCAATGCATGATGTTAAAAGCCCAGTGGGAAAAAAGTCTTCCCAAAAAAGTTCAAAGACGTTCTAGTCATAAGGCCATCCTAGAAAAGGGTTTAACAAAGTGGAATGTATGTAATAGGCAAGCAATTAAGAAAAATAAATACATTTTATTATTGAAGATATTATTGAGGCAATGTTTCTGCCAGGTCAAACTCGATAATTTTTTGAGCTGTCAAAATAGAAGAAGGAACTGGGCCGGGACTATCGTAGAATTTTCCTTTCTTTATACACAGGAAATGACTACCAGTGTAATTACTCCTACAACCTACTGGGTAAAGAGCCTCGTGATATTAATGTGATTCAGATGAAGAAAAAGAGGTCCCTGCAAAATACAGCAGATATTACAGGGATTATTCGACAGAGGGTGGATCACACAGGAAGGCCAAAAGGATGTGAGGGAAGAAGCATCACCCCTTCCCGTTATGTTAGAGCTTATTGGACAAACAAGTTCAATTAAGGAAAGGAGTGAAATTCCTGAAGAACGTATTTGCGAAGCTGATTTTGATGTAGATATTAATGAGGAGAAACTGACTAATGCAGTAATTACTCAAAGTATTGCAATACAAAAGCAATCAAAGGAAGAAATTGATTTGGAGGCCCTTCTGAAAAATTTAAATCACAACAAGCAATCAAGAAACATGCAATGTTCTAATTTTGAGAAAACGGGCAACGGGTTTCTACCAAGTGGGCAACCAAAATACAAACCTGGGTGCCCAAAGGGCAAATTAGAAAGAAAGTTTTTGTCAAACACTGAAAGATATCTTGCTTATTGTTTTATGCAAAACTACATCCTTTACTGTTTGTAAGAAAATGCGTGTGTCACAGAAACATCGTCCATCAGTCAAGTGCAAACACTGTAATGTAAGAAACAATTTTCAGACGATGTTACAACAATTTTATTAAAAAAGCAGCAAGGTGCTTGTATTTTATAGTTATTAAATGCAGTTAACGAAGTTGAAGTAGTAGCCTGTGTAACGTTGCACAAAGAAAAATGCCTTTCCACTTGTCTACTATCTCAGCATTATATAATCAGGGCATGATGAAGTGTACCTTTGCAACTGTCTTTTTCTGGACACTCAAGTTCTTCACATTTATCTTGAGATATGAAAATCATATCTACAGCACAAAAATAAAATTAGAACGATCAAAGAACCATAGTCAAGGGACCATGCTCCTGTAATAGGTCACGAAGGTTTTCAAAACCTACAGCTGCAATGTTTCACTATAACACGGAGTTGAAGCAACTATCAAATATTACTTTACCTCTTGCCTTTAGAATTAGATTCTGGTAGCGAGGGAGAAAGAGGTGCTGACTCCAGGAACAAAGAAAAATTACAAGATAAAAAGGAAGTTGACGAAAGCTATCCCTAGCAAAGATATCTTGCTCTAATGTTCTATGTGCATTCTTTCATTTTTGGTTATCCAGTTGGATGGGGATGGCCCTCCTTGCCATCAGAATGGATAGTGTGCACGTGAAAGAATGTTCATTTTGTAAAATGGTTAAAAAACAAATATATATTTTTACATTTTATTTTTTATTTTATCATTTTCTTGTAAATAGTCGCCCTTTAATAAATTCTTAGATTTTTACATTTAGTCTTAGTCTCTGCAACATATTTGTAAAATGGTCATAATTCAACCCTTTGGTTGCAACGATTATTAAATATAATAAAGTATCTATCTATCTATCAAAAATTAAAAAAAGATACTTTACGTAAAATTGTGAAATCTGGCCCTGATTGAACTCAACACACGAACACTGCATCAACAACTAAGGCACTACCTCTTCTTCCCTTCCTTCTGCCGGCCTTTTGCCAGGACTTTCACTCATCTATACGTATGAAATAGTGCAATTTCTCCTATAGTGGTACAAAACATTACGATGGTCCTTCGTCGAAAATGCCGAATCTCTGAAGGTTTCTTCGCCATCTTTGGTACCAAAATTTTCATCAGAATTTCTGCTCTCTGATACCGCAAAGACCTCTGCGATTTTTTGAATATGCGGTTTTTAATGTTCCAGCTAGCGCCAGCTTCGCGCTAAAATCTAAATTCATTCTCATCTAATCAGTATGATCTCGTTGTACTGCCTGTAAAATGTCCGAAATTTTAAATAATTTAAGCTTAGTAAAATTTAAGGATCGGATTAAAGTTGATCTCAATCTCTGCTTGAGTTATGCTCGTAAGCAGTGTGTTTCTGCAAACGAAATTGTTCTGGTATGCGACAATCAAAGGTGGCTTTTAGCCAAGGCATGAAATGTGACGTGAGATTACTGTTTAAAGTGGCTATGACACGAAAAATTTTATTGAACTGAAACATGCCTATTTAAAAATGAGTAAAAATGGCATTTACAGCATTTTAATTGCGTAATTCCTTCCAAAGATATTTTGGTTTTCCTGATATGCAAATTAGTACAGTTGTGAC
>JAOCNB020098795.1:0-11565 GCA_026546465.2 Palythoa caribaeorum | reverse complement strand
GTTAGGGTGGAGCAGGGGGTGGTATGACTGAGACAGGTTTATTGCCCAGCTGTTAGGGTGGAGCAGGGGGTGGTATGACTGAGACAGGTTTATTGCCCAGCTGTTAGGGTGGAGCAGGGGGTGGTATGCGATAGTTACCTTGCATAGCTCAGCTAAGTCACTGCGAAACAGATTATTCATTCAATTAGCTAGATAGTATTACTGGAAAGGCGTCGGTTATTGGTTAGCGCTTTTGGGAAAATGTGATAACAACTGGATATCGTCTAGTTGGTATGCTAATGAAATGGGTAGGCCAAAAACGTTTCGATATGAGTCATATTTTTCCTTCTTTTCTATATCTCCTCATTTCCTCCAGTGTGTAGAGCAGCTTTGTCTGCCTTTATTCACACAGACTTCATTTCACACAATGTGTTCTCTTTTCGCACAGATTTCTGTTACCATCAATGCCGCCCGTTCTCCCGATAATTTTTCCTAAGAAGCATACGAAATGTAACATCCCGTGTCGAGTCCCTATGGCAATCATTTGTTGGCTACTGCAATATCTAACCACTCGTAAGCTGATCAAGGACATACGAAAATGTTTTGGCTCGGATTCAACGATTAACTTTGGGCTATCAAACACTGCTGACATTGAAGGGAAATTGCTCATCTGAAAACAATTTTGGTATAAGCAACGGGAGAAATCAAAATAAATCTCCAATGGTAAGCACTTTTGTCACTCATACGGAGATGCAAATGATAGATAAAAGAAACCACAGCATAGGACATTAGTTACTTTTGGCCAGCATATGATGTTACCATCTTTCTTCGTATCCATTCTACAGTATAAACCATGGCAAGAAATACTGACAAGTCAATTCCACAAGAAAGATTTGAGGTTTTCACAGATAAATAACAGCTGACAGCTCCTGGAAATTAACGGGTGAACAAGAACTTTCGAGTAAACACGAAATAGAACACTGAAGGTGTGTAGCGCAGAAAAAAAAACGGGACAAACGTATACCTTACTTTATTCTCGGAAAACAAGTGCCATGAAGCTTGTCGTCTTTATATTATTAACTGGGTGTTCGTGACACGAAGGAAAGGGGATTTCGTGTGAATGTAAAAAGTGTACGATTAATTGTCAACCACAGAAAGCATGGCAGGCCCTCACATATTCAGCTTTAACATCGAGGGTGTATAAAACCTCTTGCAGGTTGATAAAGGCTGATACTTAAAGAAGTGCAAGCATCAGTTAAACAGAAGGAAGACTTTCCAAAGATGAAATTTTTAACGCAATCCACATAAGATTTGAAGTAGAGCTATTCACTGACCTTTTGTAGATTGGTAACAAGGCGCTGCCGTCTTGCCAAATCAAGCTGTTTGGCCTGCTAATAAGGGATTATGAGTGACAGAAACAAGTGGAAAGATAATAAGGATATAGAACAGCAATGTCCAATCTACAAGACACAGTAGTTGCATCACAAAAATGTGCTAAGAACCAAGTTGAAGAAGACAATTTAAAGGTATCTTAAGGTAGAATTGCTATACACAAACAAGTAGAATCAAGCCAAACAGACAGGCATATCAAGATAGACAGATATCTAGACAGACAGACAGACAGGCATATGAAGACAGACAGACAGACAGACAGACAGACAGGCATATTAAGACAGACAGATAGATAGACTGACAGACAGATAGATAAACACTGTATAATACTGTATACATGGGAAGGTAGGGAAATAGATACTACATTGAGCATCACCTGGCCAAAAAGACAGACTCATGGAAGCATGCTGGATCTGCACGCAAAATACGACCTAAGTGAACTGACCTGGCTGAGATACTTTCTAAGATAATGTTTGTGTAAGTGTTCCACTTCCTTAGTTAGCCCTGAAAGATAACATAAAGAACTTAATATGGACTGATAATGATGTGGCAGTAATAACGAACGTGTGTGTTACCTCAAGAACACGTTCACAGCACGAGTGGGTAGTCCTATTAGTCAAAGGTAAAGTATGCTGGCTTGGGAACTTCTTGTTGCGCAGGCTCAGACTGCCACGAAGTACACGTACCTAGAGCAGAGTCGGGGGACGAACCTTCGTCCTCATCACTTCGGGCATACTCTAGAAAACAGGAAAATTAGGAAATACTATTAAACAGTGATAAACAAAGTTGATTTGGGAACAAATTATTAAAACATGTACCAAATATGTACAATTAAAAACTACTTAATAGTAATGGATCAGTCTCTTCTTGTATGGAATATGATAAAAACAAGTTTGGTAATCATTACATACTTTATGTAAAAATGGCAGCGAATTTGGAGTAACATATTCGTTTGAATGTTTAACACAGGGCCGAGGCTAGAAGGGCTAATTTGAATGTAGTCAAAAAATAATAAAAATAGCCGCCATTTTTCCACAAAGTCAAATCATCGCATGGATATGACTCAGAAAAAACTAACTGAAATTAAATTGTAGGCAACCCGTAAAAACCATACTTGCTAGTCTAGACAGGTGCCTTTAACAAAAATATTAATATCATAGAGAGTTAGCAACGCGTAGGACAGTAAAAATATTGGCGGGTTAGAAAGATGACTTTGAAATTTCTGGGAATTTCCACTGACAATCGTCACGTCCTTAATAGAATTAATGTTTAATGTCATTTGAAAAGACAGTTGTTGCCAATTCTTCGTAATACCCTCAGATCGACAAAACTAGGTCCACATTCGGAGCCCAGGATTCCATCCTGCGGGTCGTAGATGTAAGAAGTGCGAAATGAATTATTCCTTTTTGCATAATGGTAAAAAAAGTGATGATATTTACAGGCTCTTAACTTTCCGGTTTCTCCATAGGTTTGAATGGCAGCACTTGATAGTCCCCATATTTCTTATTAAAATTGGTGACCAATTTATGAAGGAAAACTATTTTATCGCAGTAATGAAGCGAAAAGCATAATAGAAATAGTGGTACCGACTGGCGGGAGCATTGCGCGGGGTGCGCATTACATGTTTC
Source organism: Palythoa caribaeorum (assembly GCA_026546465.2). Lineage (NCBI taxonomy): Eukaryota > Metazoa > Cnidaria > Anthozoa > Zoantharia > Sphenopidae > Palythoa > Palythoa caribaeorum. Next base: position 8,566 of record JAOCNB020098795.1, on the reverse strand, counting down.
TTACTTTTATTTTTATGATTGGTAAAACGTACATTTTGTTTAGTTAATTAGTCTTGCTCATAAATTTAACTCTCTCTTTCCCTTGAAATCTCAAAACATGTGGTCAGTTTATCCCCGTCTACCTATCACACGCAATATGCATTTATTGATTAAGTTTCGACTGTCTGTCCGCCTTTAATTAGATAAAAAATCAGCTTTTAGTTTGGAGTTTTTGTCTTTTCATTACTGGATTCATTACTAATATTGTAGTTCATACGGTGGATTGTTGTCCTACCTGAGCCTTTATCAGCAGTTGTCGAGTTAGCCGTCTGCATTTTCCTACAATTATAAAACACAATATACCACTTAAATCGTGCAACTTTACGAATAAGAAATGAATCTTTTGTATAGTAACTGGTAAGCGAATCTTTTGAAACGTTTTAAAAACTAAGGTTTAGTTCCGCGATCCACTAACAGATTGCTGAAAACTGTTCTTAAATTACAGAAATCGATCTTAAATGTCATACAGTTACCAATTACAATTGACATCTATATGTTAAATAATGCCTAAAGAAAATTCCGGTTTATCAAAGCTTATATAACCACCTTACATCGCGACTCAACTACATTCTATTGCGTTCTCTTGTAAAGAGAACTGTAGTTCGGTGTCATGTTAGGCCTTTTGTGTTAACTGAGTATACAGAAAAACAATTTCAGCATCGATATTAAAATATTTCAAGCCGTCACAGCAGCGAAGCACCTTAAAACCTTTTAGTTTATCCGATATATGACACATTTTTGTTTCTTTTTTTCAAAAATACATTTGTTTTAATGATTTTGGTAAAAGAACGAAACATATGACATTATATAATATACCACCAGCAACGACCGGTCATATAGGTGGGCTATCCTAACCATATAACATGAAGATTCCAGATTATTTGACTGTGCAGACCTGATCATATAATTGAAAGTATAAATTAACAAAACGTTTGAAAATAACTACTTCTAATTGTTTCAGTACAATACATTTCAAACCAGTTGCCGATCACGTTAAGTAACTCTTTTGACATAACACTGACCTGTCTGGTCCAGGGGTGCGAATCTTGTCCAGTGGTGATTCAGGATCCTCAAACTTGGGATTACTGAGGGGAAACGATATCCTATTCTTCTTTTCTTCATGAATTCTTTAAACAAAAAAAAATTGTGTTGACTGAATGAATTATTACCAGGGTGACTCAGTGACAATTTATGCCTTGATTGGAAAACAGAAGATTGCTCTTGATTTAATGTTATGGATCCATACGTCTCAATTTTTATATGTTAAACTAACAGTAATCTGGTACTAGGGAATCCACTAGAAACACATTCGTAATCGTTACATACGCGTTTGTTCTGGCTGACACAGAAATGTTACCTTTTTAGGGCATTCAGCCCATAATGTATTACTAGGAGTAGGACGAGGACGAAATATTGGTCTTGAAGTTGTTGCGATGTAAAAGGTAGTCTGTACGATATTCATTGACGTTATATAAGAGGTAAATTGACTAAAGAAGATGGTAAACTGATGAGAAACATTAAATCAAATTTTCAAAGATTGAGTGTTAACAGTGTTCCCAGAAAGCATCTAGCAAAACATTTAAGGCCCGTTTAAACGGATGCAACATCGCCCAACATTGTTGGACGCAAGATGTTGGGCAATGTTGGATAGTATGGGGAGCACTAGTGTTTAAACGAAGCCAACAACATCCAACATTTTCGATCGTTACCAGGGTCCACGTTTCCGAAACACGGTATAAATAAACAACCAAACAATTGGAAATTTATATTACTTTAATACCATCGACTTTTACAAATTGTACAGCGCAATGATAAACTGCTAACGCATAACAACTTCGAACAACTCTTTCAAATACTTGGATTTTGATGTCAAGTATTACATGCAGTTCGAGTAAAGTAATCCTCGATAATTCTGCTAAAAGAATATTTAGTCTTCTTAAATTACACATGATAACTACTTACGGAGCACTCTACCGCATCAGTTGATAAAAGAATAATCTTTCCTCGAAAATACCCGATCACCCTCCAAACAAAATTAGGACTTCAAACAAAATGGCAGTTCGATACACGTAAGCAAAGCCTTCTGGGGTCACAATGACGTACGCGGATAGACTGGGTACCAGTGAATGTTCACAAGTGCGCATGCTCGAAGAAAAATGTTGGTTGATGTTGGATGAAAAGTTTGACAGAAATCAAACTTAATCCAACATCGTCCAACACGATCCAACATTGCCCAACATGTCCCAACCTGGTGTTTAAACGGAGGCAACATGTTGTGTCCAACAATGTTGGATAATGTTGTCCCAACATGTTGCATCCGTTTAAACGGCCCTTTAGGCTTATGCTTCGTACTTATTATGTCATTCTTCTTTGCCCCTCTTGCTAGTTGTCCAAACAAATCTCGCTCCACTCTCAATTATGAATGCATTCGCTTTATCGCTGGCAAAAACCAGTTTGTTTAGTAATGGTAATAGGACTTTGTGCTCGTCCAATTCGGTCTGTTATCATTACGCGTGAATATAACAAAATTGGATGAGCCTGAAGCGCGAATCCAATTTGTTTAATCACAAGTAATGATAACAGCCAGAATTGGACAAACACGAAGTCCTATTACCAATTCATTTTAGTAATTACAATTTCTGAAAACTAAACTGACAAAGAAAGACGAAATCTTTGCAGATAAAAACACATTTTGCTAATTTTCATCACCACTCGTTGCTAATTGGTAAGAAATTCCGATGGCCGTACTCTGATTGGTTCATTCAACTGTCCCGATTACAGGTAGCCAATGACATGTATAGCCGATAACAGAGTTTTGTTATCGGATAGTTTTCCAAGGCGATTAGGAAAAAATAGAGCTCATGATGGGCTGTTCAGATTTGAAGAAATTGTAATTATAATAATAAACACCTATTATAGCCCTGTAGTACAAAGACAGTTTGAGCGACGAATCAGGGCTTGACTGGGTAAATGCTGATATAGAGATATAGTATTTATATATCTAAATTGTATTAACAAGTTTCTTTTACCTACCTCAAATAGTTCTAACTACTTGCAGGTAGAGCTTTAATGAAAATGTATTATAAAAACGTGTATATAACGGTTATATTTCCCATCGTCCTTCCCTGCTCCCCGTCCCCCCCAACCCGCTCCTTTCATTCCTAGTCTCAAAGCACTGTACTACAACTCCCTTTATTTACACTTGGGTGTCTCTTCAGGAGTTAAAAGTAAGGTAAAGTGTCAATATAGTAAAAGCTGAGTTAGTTATAACGAATCTAACATACAAGAATCAATACTATAATATGTGCCTGCTTTCTATATGAGAGTCGTGTATTAAAGTATCTCAGAAAAATCTTTATACACGCAACTTTAAAGCAACATTATGGTGTATGATTATTGCATGATTATTGATTATTGATTATTATTATTATTATTATTATTGATTATTATTATTGCATGATTATTTATTATTATTGATTATTGTATGATTATTGTATGATTATTGATTATTATTATTATTGCCGCAACCCAGTCAGAAGGCGATTCCACATCACTTCACTTCTGAATGGGTTGTTCAAAGACTGGTTAACCCTGGGTTAAGCAAGAATTCAAGACACAAATTGGTCAAAATCAAAACTACAGCTCATGCGAGTCTCTACTAGGTTGGAAACAGCAACATGGATTAAAATTTTACCCTGGGTTAGTACTCGTGCTAATTGACCTTTGAACTACTGGACCTGTAGCTAAAGCTATTTTTTAGATCTGTGATGAAGGGGAATAGCTCTACGGGGAATGAACTCCACTTTGGTACACGAAAACGGCACCGTTTTATTCTTCCTTGGTTTGTCGTTGTTTCATGGCTATTCGTAAGGTTCTCAGTGCGAATTCTCTACATGTCTTTATCGTTCTGACGTTTGTTCGAACTAACTATAAAAGCCTGTGTGTTTGCACATATATGTAACAGACACTACCTTCTATTGTTCACAATCTGAGCTCACAAACATTTAACAAGTGCTTTGTGGCTTTTCGTCAATTTTGATTATCAAGCTAATTGTTTTATGAAGGAAGCTATCATTGCGTTGAATCGATGCAAAACGGCGTCAATTGATAACCGTTTCCATTCAATAGAAACCGCGTATTATTTTATCTACCACTCGCTTTTCACAAAGCTGTTTACGAAAACACATATCCTAAAGATATTTGTCACCAATTCGAAGGTGACCAGAGAAAACGCACTATACTTTCCCTTTACTATTAAAAATATAATAAAATGAATATCTAAGAATTCTGATATATAGATTGTTACAGATCATTCAGATAGTTTGTCAGTGCGGGGCTGATAAATAGCAAGTTTGCCCTCAACGTTTCTGAAACAGTAAGAGGTGACGCTGTAACGGTTAATAAACATGGAGCTCACATAAGTAGGAGCAGAGTTACTTGCCTCTTCTTGTCGCGCCTGAGACGAAAGAACCCTCGTAGGAAAGCTAGCAGTATAATAAGAACCAGTGCCACTGCTACACTATAGACAACACCGTCATAATCTCTTTTTCCTTCCTTCTGGTATGTAGCTGCAGCCTCTGGATGTGCTAGGGACGTGAGTAATGTAAAAAAAAACAGAAATGAAAACTGAACCGGCATCTTAACGACTTAAGTTTGAGTAGAGATTTTGTTAAAAAACTTGATGTTTAAAAAGATGTCTACGAGGAATCTTACCTGTGAATTGAGGCTCTGAAAACGTGCTATCTATGTAGCGAAACTTTGGGAACGGACCACTGTTTTTGATATAAGCACGCAGTTGAAACCTAGTGAAAAACAAATGGCATGAATTAACCCTTGGGTTCATATTTTTGGAGAATAATGGACACGAAATGGCGGCACTCGAATTTTTTAATTGGTTGAAAAAATTGATGATACTGATGGATTTGCATGTCGTTGTCGACGCACGAATATCCAACGACACTGACTGACACGAGTCCTCTCGTGGGAAATTAGACAAATTGTTCAACTACAGGCTCAATTACAACCTTGAAATTTGTATAAGGTGTTCGATGTTGCCTTGCTGGAATCCGTTTTCCTGTTAGCCCTCTTATCATTAGAGAGTTTTGTCCCGTTTCTTCAAATTTACCATTATCCTCACGTTAGGTGTTACGCCATGCTGTTCGCATTTGTACATTATTTTCCTAGGCGTCAGTACCGAGAATAACTTACTAATTTAATAACTGACTTGATCACTAACTCACTGATTGACCGACAATGACTGCCTGGCTGTACAATCTGAGGGTAAAATGCTCTGGGCGATGAACATTTATTCAACCTTAGCGACACATTCAATATAATAATTATTATTATTTAGACTAGATGCGTAGATTTTTGGTCGATTCTCGTGAGTTGATAGTCAATGGTTAACCCCTTAACAGTTCGTTTTAACCTTCTAACGCCCAATGGCCCAGGGATAGGAAGGGAGGGGAGAGGTGGGGGCCCAGTTTTTCCAAAAACAGGCTTTTAGCTGGTCAGGTCAGGTCAGGTCAGGTCATTTTCATGTTCTTAGAATATAAATATTGCAGATGTTTGTCCTCATGCTCGTTGTTTTCCAGTTTTTATCTCAGTATGTTGGTAGAGCTTCGATAGATCTATTCCGGGTGTCGTGGGTTCGAGTCACGCCGGGTCCAGAAATTTTTGTCTTATTCTGTGTGAAGTTGTTTTCTTTGTTTCAGGGAGTCATCGATCAGATTGGCGTAGCAGTCATTACTCGTGCCTCGAGCCTCTACGACCCGGAATCGAATTCCGCGCTCCGCACGCGGGCTGAGATTTGTCGATCTCAATCTGACTCTATTATCGTGTTCTGGGGCCGAGCACCCAGACGAAAGCACAGCTCCTTCGGTCTGACCTCGTTGAGCTGCGTCCTTGGCAATTCAGTCCCTGGCTGCGGGAAAAGGCGATTAGAAAGCCACCCCTTTACCTTAAACTTTAAATGGGGCTTATTCTGTCATACTAAAAACGAAAATATAAATTATAAAAATAAAATACCTGTATCTTATGGAGGATTTTAAAGGGCCATTGCAGTAATCCTTTTTGTCAAATCTTTTTTCGCAGCCTGTTTCACTGCCGACTTTCAGTTCAACGTAGTTTTCCCTTGTAATCTTGTCAGTAGCATCAATGATCTTTGCCATGTATCGATGAACGTTTTGTCCTTGCCGAATAACATTATTTACGTGGTACCACGTGATTGGTTCTTTTTCTGTGTACTCTTTAACTGTAAAGAACAAACATGATTTTTAGTTTGAAGCCGTTACACTGCAATAAATTCACAGAAAGACTAATCTCGGTAAAACGCAACCAACGGACTAAGCAAGTTCCTTCTCCTAGTTCTTTTAACAGGTTTTTTGAAGAAACGATTTTGAAAATGGTTTACAATAATAAACAATAATTAGTTGTAGCTCTCGCTAAGTGCCAATGAGCAAAACACAAGAACATTTTGTTAACGGACTCTTAAGAAAATGTTGCTCTTGAAGAAAAATGTAATACCAATTAAACATGACGTTTAAAAGTGTACAATGGCTTGCTATGAGAAGCTTAATGCGCGAGAAAAAAATTTCAGTTGTAGGTGTGAAATGATGCCGAAATCTGTCAGTGCAAGCCGAGTCGCATCAATTGTCACCAAAACGGAAGCCGGACCATTGGAGGACAATAGGCCTCTTTGGCATTACGTCATAAAATCTTACATTTCTTACATCTCTCCGAATCACTCGAGATTTTTTCCGCCTATATTAATACCTCGCCCGGCTCTATAATGCTGCCGCCTCGCTAACCTCGCGTCTAACGGCTCTTTGGCAATAAAGTTCAGTTCCGGATGTTTCTGCTCCTAAACACAAAAACTGCAAACTTTGCAGTATTGTTTCTTAGTTTACAACGCACAAACTGTTTATCAAAATGTTGCATTGTGGGACTTCCGAGAGTGGGCGGAGTCAGCCCATTATCTTGAATATTTACCTGTGTACATGTCCTCGTTTCAAATAAGGAAACTTATCTATCCCAGAACTAAGTCAGTTGGCGGTTTGACAGTTGTACGAACTCATTTTAAAAAAATTATTACGTGATAACAAATCCGATGTGTTGATTGGCCAATACTAAGACAAGGCCAATTTATTTCCTATCTTGGTGATTTTTAAGTTGAATATATGTTGTCAACTTATATCTGTATATACTTCGTCATCTTATGTTTACTTGTGCATATGTCATGATCGTCTTATGTTTACTTGTACATATGTCGTCATCTTATGATTAATTGTATATATGTCGTTAACGTCAGTTCTTTAAAATGTAAACTTACAAAATTGGCTCTTGGTATTGTACTCTTGCACAATTATTCCATATTTGGCCACATTACTCGTGTCCAGATTCTTTAAGTTGAAACGAATTGTCATGCTTGACTCAGTATTTTGTATCAGAATCAGAGGAGCAACGAACTCACAAAACACCAATACTGAAAGTTGAGCCTGACGTATTGCTGTCAGCGGTGGAGTTCCAGAATCCATCACTGAAGCTCGCAGAGTGATTAATCGCAAGTTTTCTCGTTCCAGGCTTCGCCGGATTGACACTTCTCCTGACCTGTTGATATCCAATAAATAATCGGAAGAATTATCAAAGGTATTTTACTATCTGGTGGTCATAAATGAGAGAAGATACAAATGAACTACTTTGCAGGATTTTACCCGTTATTTGACCACACGTAACCCCATTTATTGCGGCAAGGATGGGGGGAGGATGTATATTTCTTGGAGCTAAAAGAACCTCTAACACCAAAATAGAATAGGTAACTACATGTGAAAGCATTGTATTTCATTCTCTTTGTATATTCATGTCTTGGTGGATTCTCCGTTCGTCCCAGTGAGGTATAACAAGGTATAACAGCTAACCTGTCCGAAAAGTCGATTTTTAAATCGTATACTTAAAAGTGTGTATGTATGTTTGTGTATGCATGGTCAAAGTCAGTTTTGTTATGTTTAAATCATGTGTGGCTAGTGTGTGATTACGAAAAAATATATAAAATTATTAGTAAGAAATTTGTAATTGTAAAGGAGGGTATTAAATATGGAATAATAAATTCATGATACTAAAGACAAGGAGAACTCGGAAAAAATTCGAGTTCTCCTTGTCTTTAATATCGTAAAGGAGGATGTATTTATTAAAAATGGTATAAAATAGTTGATTATAAAACTAAAAAAAAATATTGTGATGAAGTAGATTGTGGATTAGTGGATTAGGGTTATGTATTAGTGAATAGATAAATTGAAATAATTGGTTTAAATGTGGTCGAAAAAGTTTATGGTGTTTAGGACTACAATTAATTTTTTGCTGTATGAAAATATGGGATTTTATGGGAGGTATGTTAAATTTTAAGGTGTACATTAATTTAAAAGTGTATATCCTTTAGGATGTGTATATATAAGGGGTATAATATCTATAGAGTGTAAAATAATCTATGGTAACTTAAACACCTTGTATATGAATTCAAAATACATTGTAC
>JAOCNB020098767.1:0-11568 GCA_026546465.2 Palythoa caribaeorum | reverse complement strand
GCCTCTAATCACAGCCGTACAATACATGTGAGATGTGAGGCCTCTAAACACAGCCCTACAATACATGTGAGATGTGAGGCCTCTAAACACAGCCTTACAATACATGTGTGGTGTAAGGCTTTTTTCTAAAGTGTTTTTACTAAAAAAAATAAGAACAAATTAAAAACAAATTAAGGCTGAAGTTGTCAAAAAATTAAGATCAATAAACCTTGGCAAAATTTACTGGTTCTTAAAAAAAACTGAACCCGTTCGTATATATCAGTATGCTATGTACCCAATTTCATCACTTTCTTTCATAGATCATCAATTACCGTTTAATACAACCATAGCAGCTCAGATTATTTCTACCGTTTTCGAAATTTCTGTTGAACTCATGCTTTATATACAGCTTCATCAAACACAAAAACAAACCTTGAACAAAAAGGTGCTATACTTAGAGCTTTCTATTATTTCTCGGTTCTAATGAATTTATGGCATTTCTAACTTTTATAGATCGTTAACATGAATAGTGTATATATTTCTACCCACAAAGCAGCAATCATATAACTGGTATTTATTGTTTTACCAGTTTTCAGTATAAGAACAAATGCATGTTTGTGGTATTGTTGCACATACTCTGGTGTACAACTTTCTGTTTCGTTTCAAAGAACTATACATTCAAAAGAACTGTTGCCCTTTTATAGAACGATGTTAAATGCACTTTGCTTCACGTAAAGGAGATAATGGAAAGGAAAAACTTTAACACCATGCTGTTTTCTCTAGGCGGAATTTTTCTTTCTTGTTGAAACAATAAATTACTCTTAACACGAGTTTTGTAAGGTGTAAAAAGTTTGAGAGTTTTAAAAGTTAAAAATTCTGACAGTAATTGCGCAATCCAGCACAATAGCATTTTCATTCACATTTAATCAACCATGTTTTCTTTTAAGGTGTGGCATAAGCTCAGCAAATTTCGTACATAAGGATTATAATACAATATAATAATGAGTATGATTAGGAAAATTGTAAACTGATGTGTAATTTGCAAGTTTTCGTTTTACGGTTGTGGTTGGTTTCCAAATGGAAAGATTCTACCGTCAAATCAAGGCCTTAAACAAACATTTATTTTAAAAAAAATAAAATTGAGTTTCAAATCGAAGTCGCAAAACATGCCTATAGAGAGTAAAAAAAGCTTTTTACACGTGCACACACAATAATGCAGAGGTTTCCCGCCAAAACAAAGACGTGCGCGCACGTTGACACTTGTGAAAAATATGTGGTTCCTTTTTAACACACTTGGAGTAACGCTTCAAAACTTAAAAGAAACGCAAATAAGTGCAAATTGTTGTTGCAGACAAACGGGAAATGAAAGACTAAAAGGATTCTTCAAAGCTCTTACAAAACTATTTCCGGGTTGCCAACTGTAATACAACAATGTAATAGAGTATCTCTTTGCGGGCATAAATACGTTTTGAACTCGGGTCGTGTCAGACTTATATTAGCTCGAGCCGTTATCGAGGCGGTTAAAATGAACTCTGAGAAGGGCCCAAAACTTATCTATGCCTATGAACATAAACTTTATTACTATTATTATCACTTTGAAGGGGATTACAGGAAAACAGAAGCTGAAAAACATGACAACAAATTTAACAGTCTGAACATTTACGGGACCACTGATTTGGAAGTTAAAATGGATCAAGTGAAGCTAGCTGGAAATAAATAATTTTGTCATTTGAAGTTTCAAAACTCGTAAAATTCATAAAAGTTCTATAAAACGTATTTGTGAGTATTGAAATTAATTGACTATTCATTGCTTTTCAGCAGGCTAAAATACATTTTAAAGCACGTTGTAGCCCGCAAAATTGTCCATCGTTGACCGTAAAATGCTCCACAACGTCCGAAAAAGTGATAATAACTATAAATTTTCAGCTTTTGCACTAAATGTTATACTCTAAAATTCTGTATTTTCTTTGCATAAAATAAAGATAAAGGAAGTAAAGAAGTTAAAAGAGTTTTGGATAAAGTTCACTCAATCAAAACGCCCCTTTTTAAGACTATGGAAATTTTTACGAATGGAATACAAATCAAAACATCGCATATCGCCGATGGATGATTAGTGATATTTTTACCTTGCTGTCAAGGCAAAGCAGCCGCAGAACTCGGTATTTGATTGTCCAAGTTAATTGTGATGTTAAACTACATGTGGCTCTATTATTTAAAGGCTTTTCAAAACAAACAATATATGAGCAGTAGCCTGGAAAATAAGTCTGGATCTTCCACGTGCCAAAATCGCGTTACTTTGTTTGCACAGCAAGGAAATCAAATATTTACTGGATTAGAAAACGAACCCGGAGTCATTTTAAGCAAGTACAGGTAACTTTGGGAATTGCAAAGTTGCTTCGGTCCATCAGCTTTTAAGTATACTCAACTAAAAGACTGCTAATATATCTTTTGGTAGACAATAGAGGTTTAGACATGAGTTCATACCAGCGTTGTTAGTAAATTTTTTGATAGAAATAATTTTGAGTTTTGAAAGAACAGACTAAAGAGAATGCAAATGGCGAGAGATTGTTTTATTAAGCTATTGTTTGATTTCTATGTCATATTATTTTATCATTTTAACTACAAGAAAAACACTTCAGCCCACCGTTGCTGAGCGGCCATGAAAAAACTGATAACACCAAATTCATTTGTGATTGATTCTAATGCAGTTGGAATTTGCATGCCGGAGTATCATAATAATGGTAACCGAATGAAATAAAAACAAGTTGTGAAAATAATTATTTTCTTGTAATGGTCTCCTTACAAAAAATATAATCCATGTAATGCCTTTTTTTCTTATGGTACAAACATGAGAAACAACTTTGATACATATATTTTTTCATTTGTTGAGTGCATCTGTATTTCTACAAAAAAAAGTATCCGACGAAGAACGCAAACAAATTTCAAAGATAAAAACTGATAATGAAATAAAAATCTTTGACAAAACGTTTTACAAAAGGGGCGACATGCATCTCAAATGAAGCAAAAGTACTTTTGAAAAAAAGTTCAATGTAGCTCTCTATTCCTAGGTTTGGAAACACCAAACATTTCAGTGAGAAAATGTATTATCATAAATTACTCCGAAGATGTGCCAAAATACATCGCAAGAAATTATGTAGTAATTTTGATCAATGAGTCACTTGTGAACACGTAACTTATAATTTCAAAACGTCGAACAATGAAATAGGTTAGCGAGAAACTCTTTTATTTTAGACCTGAAAAATATCTATTTTATATATGTATCACTCTATCTGTCTATCTATTTATCAAACTACCATCAGACCATCTATACAAAGGGAAATTTTTAGGGTGAATCGGTGCTTTAAAATATTAAAAGAATTATTAACATCTTTCGGAAAATAACCAGTAAAAAACACAAACTACCACTTCATTGATACGACATTTTAACTGAAGTCTGATTTCAACATGTTGTTAAGATAAAGTTTTGTGTCACACATTGATCTAGAAAAAGCAAACAAGATAGTGTTGAAAAAAAATTTCTGGGTGTGTATGTAATTAGTGTTACTGTGGCATGACACAATAAACTCGACAATACAAATCAAATTTACACTGCCGCTTCGGCAAGTTTAGCATAGAATATTTTTACGTAACAAAAATTTATCGATGTTTAAAATTTATTTTGTATCCGCTAAATGGCCAGTAAGTAGTTTTGAAGTACTTCCACCTGTGATTTAAAGTATCGGCAGATGCCTTTATACAGTAATTTCCCGGATAGGAAAAAATCTGCATAAAATAATTGCTCATTTAGATTTTAACAGAGTGAGGGCTGTCTTAGCCAACTAAAGGACTTCGCGTAGCAGCCTAGATACCAACTTTGTGGACAAAGAATTTACGAAACAATTGATATCCGGTTTTTGTTATGTTGAGGAACTCGAGGGAACAATACAGCACGTGTTTCTATCTACAGTTAAGTTTATTCACTAAAACGTACATTGGTTAATACTCCATAATAATTGTTTTGGTACCAGAAGGATTTTAACGAGCTAAATTTAACTAACTACCCGTAGTTTACTCCGTTTTGGAGAATACTAAAGGCATCTTGTACAAGATTCTGAACTAAGATTTTTTTGTTGTCGCGGTGATTTGGATGCGAACAAAGTCATGCAACACGCTCAAGTAATATACTTTCAACACATCTGTTAGCTTAAGAAACATTTCTGGGACAAAAGAGTTCTTGTTTACACACCGCGTGCTTAAAATTGTGTATGTATCAGGCGTGATAACTCTCTTTCTTTAGTAAACGACCTTTTGTACCGCACAGTACACTATTTGCATACAGCCCTTCCTTACGATAGCTGAGAGACCTTCGGTCACGTGTGTTTATAAACTAACTCAACCATTACCTGTGAAAAGGCAGTTCATGGATTCAACATGAACTCACAAAGCGTGGTACATGAACTTTTATATTTACAGGTTTTTTTACCAGTAATTACCAAAAAACTGTGTTCTCCGGCCCTCTGTATGCTAATTGCAGGAGTGCACTCAACCTTACCATTCCACCGCCTTCTTTTTTCTTTTACCGCGCGTAAAGGCCTACACAAAATGAACCTCGACTTCCAATTTCTCCAACACCGTTATGTGATTGGTTGAAGAGCTTAACAAAAGGATCAACAAAAGAATTTAAGAGTCCTCGTGGCAATTTTATTGTCCCTGGAATCCAGAAATTTTTCTTAGGAATAGTTTAAAAAACTGTTTTTCGCATTATTCAATCACCTCCGACATTATCCTTGATTAGCTTTCAAATCTCAAGTTAGCGCTAACTAATTCATTAGTGGAAAAGCAAATGAGAAGTAAATGTCTCTGTTTAAAACCAATGTAGACTTGTTGCGATGTTAATTAGAAAGTTAATTACGGCATGCGTGATTAAATTTTCATGCCATGTTGAATATTTAGTTCTTCGCGCTCTACTTCTCTTATTATTTGCCTGGCAGTAGCCAGTGAAAGTAGCAAATCACTCGCACGTGTCAGTCGTTGGATGTCAAAATTGCTCGCCCAAGGCGATTCTGATTGGTTGCTTTGTATGCACGTGTCATTAACTTGACTGCACCTGTCTTTCTCTCCGCAGGTAAATACCGGTATATTTGTCACTATTGCTCGCAAGTGTTTGCATTCCCAAACACATTCAGGACTCACGTCGCCGTTAAGTGCGCAGGGCGATATAAAAAGTGCGGTTTATACACTACCCCAACATTCATCAATAACAGTCGCTCAGCGAGTCAAGCCGGGCTCAGTGATTTCACTCACAATATGAGTACACTTTTTCTCACACCTAACTCAGAAGCTGATGGATTAAATGTATCCAAGCAAGAAACTGACAGTTTGGGTCTAAAGGAGCCGCAGATTTCCAGAACTAACCAAAATGGCAGTGCGTTTATCGCAGACACTCACATGGGTTCAGAGGATAAAAACGTGTTAAACGGCACTGGGGGATTTGGCCTTGCGAACAGTCTCGGCTCCTTAAGCGGGATAAATGGATTCAACAACTACAACAATTTATCGCTGTCAATGAATCAATTTCCTTTTTTTCCAAATTTTAACTCCGACCCGTTTCCCATGAAAGAAAGTCCTCACCGAACTACAAATGGTGAAGGCTCCGGAACAAGTCCCAAGTCGCTTTCTCCTTACGCGCTCTCTTCCACCGCGGATGTAACTAATCCCGGACAAAAATCGCCAGATAGACTCCACGGCCAAGTGAACATGCTTACGCCACTAACGCCGGTCAGTTTACCGTCATTCACTGCCGAAACGTTTGCAATGAAGAGCGACGCACTGAAGAATTCCGGCTCCTCTTCGCTCTTGCCACCTGCAACTTCACAGTTTAATGCGGGCTTCAATGGGTTTAAAAGTCCCGATCTTGGAAGTGTTCCAACCACTGCGACGGATTTCTCGTCCATGTCTCGTCCACTGCTAAATGAAATAAATGGCATGAGATACAATCTATCGCAGGACTCTTTTTCGCAGCACCAAATGGATATGATGAGCAATCCTGCTCTACTCTTACAACCTCGCCCGCCCCTCTGTAGTCCATCGTCTATGCCTTTCTTTAAATACGGATTTCCACAAGGGTTCCCCCCACTTAATGGTCAATCCATGATGAATCCGATGATGTTTGGAAGTGCGACTGGAGAACAGGGCAACACAAATCGACTGCCTACACCAACATCGTCACAGCCCCAAGATCCTAATTCTATAGACGATAATCCAATTCCGTCCACCGACAGAACAAAGCCCAGTAGCTGTAATGAGGACGTGATCAATGACTTGAACTCTAAAAAAGTAAGCAAAGGCTATCTCTGTGAACTTTGTGGTAAATTGTACACCCGCAAATATGGTCTTAAAATTCACATGAGAATTCACACGGGATACAAGCCTCTCAAATGTAAGTACTGTCAGAAAAGATTTGGCGATCCAAGTAACATGGCCAAACACATTCGTCTGCACGCTGTGGGAGATACCCCGTATAAATGTCAATATTGCGGAAAGGTTCTAGTCCGCAGAAGAGATTTAGATCGCCATATCAAGTCAAGACATCCAAATGGACGTTAACAGTGGTATGAAAAATTAGATACTTTTAGAAAACTAGATTTATTACGAGACTTCCATGAAGATTTTGAGGCTACGCGAAGACTGCATTGACGGTGTATTTTAAGTTCCCTTATACGCGTAGTCATTAATACAAAAGCAATAATGATTTTGCTACATACTTCTATCTTTGTATAAAAAGACAGCATTAAGTGTAAAACATTTATAGTACAGAAAAGAAAAGATATATGTTTGTACGATAAAAACAAGAGGAATGAATAAAAAACATGCAATGTAAAATGGCTTTTTAGTTTCTCTACGCGTAAAGCTATTATTAATTAATTTCAAATTCATTCTGTCCAAGTTGTTTTCCACAAACTTGCACAAACGCTGCCATAAAGATAATTAATCGAATCAGTTCTGTTAATGGTCTTCCCCTTTGTTTTACATAAATATGATTGAAATGGCTAGTATTCTAACTGCTAGAGCTGAAACTTTCTCAGCTTTTCTTGCTCAAGTCTTTTTATCTCTAAGCAACAGTCTACTTCATTAGCGCCGGGGTAATTTGTTTCAACACACACTTACAATAAAAAAGAGCGTATCTTTTTCTACCAATGTTATGGCTTAAAACAAAAAGACCATTTAGCCGTAGCAAAAGGTACAAAGAGCATTTATACACCGCATAGGGATACATGATAGAAAAAAGAGATTTTCTTTTTTAATTCTTTATGAAAATATCTTCTGCCATTTCGTAAATGTCTCGAAAATGATAGAGAAAACTAGAAAGCAATTTACACTTCGAATAGAATTTGCTTTTGTTTATTTTAAATTCTCTTAGCGTGAACTTCAGCAGTTCGTTTATTCCCGGCTAGTTGGGATTTCTGAAAGCGTTTCGAACTTCATTGTCGAATACGCAAGCTCTAGCAAGCAATTGTTCTTGACAAAGAATTAAAACACCCGAGGGCCTGCATGTTCAATTTTTCGCTTTGCAATCAAAAGGACATCGTAAATATGTTTGAATACACGTTTCCTATCGCAAAGTCATTTCGCTTACACTCAACTAAAAACGTTGTTATAACTTTACAATAGCTCAAGCGAAACCCCATTGCCGCCTCATGATTTAATATCATTGAAAACAACGAAATTGTTTGGAGATAAACTTCATAACACTGCATGCTTGGCTGAACTCTAAAGATAAAAATGAATATATACAATGGTCTTTCTTTACGCTATTATACGACATAATTTCAAACTGAAATTTACTTTTGATATTCATTTGTTTTACATTTTACTACAGGTTTAAACTAATTTGAAATTTTTTAACAAAACCTTGCGTGAGACAATGCTCGAATTGATGGTTATTTGTTATCAAGGGCGTCGATAACAAAAAGCGAACTACTTTGTGATGGTTTTATTCACTGCAAATATCGGGATTTCTTCTTTAAGAAAATGATACTTCCCTCTCGAAGCATGATTGTGTAAATATAGAAATTAAAAACTGAAGGATGAACACGAGCGATTGATGCCGCTAAAATATTTTACAGAGAATCATTTAGTTCATCATTGCTAAAAACACGACTCCGCGGGCATTAACTGAGCTTCGTTTAGTTTGCGACAATAACATAAAACTGACTGATATCGCAAAAAAATTCAACAAAACTGGTCTGAAGATGAAATCGAAAAGATTAAATACTGTAATATAGAGCAACCACCAGTCTTTCATCCAGAAGTAAGAGCTTGGATGCATTTAAAATACTCCAACAACTAAATTGACTATCTGGGCGTGTTTCATTCGTTGCAAGAATTCGCGCACGCAAAGGGATAATTTCGGTTTCAATGCGCAGCCCAGATTTCGTTATTTCACCATATTGATTTCGTTTGAATCTTTATCGCCGACATTGGGCATTTGCTCAGCAATAAATGTCTAACTGGTAAGAGAAAGAGCCGTGATTTTGTCGCCACCCGCAAGATCTTCGATCGTTTGGTGTTGATGGAGAAATATTGCAGCTTCGACCGCAAACAAATGGCGGACAAAAATGTCGCCTTCTTCGTTTAGTTTTTACTAATTTGCACTGGCACCTCGTATTTGAGTCCTTTTGTTCGGATAAAATGGTGAATCACTACTGAAACAACAGCATCAGTTCCTTTTTCAAAATTTTCCGCTTTGTATAATTAGATTTTTAAAAGTAAAACAAAGCTTTACCAGTTGCAACTTTAAACCACAAAGAATTTCCAGTCTTCAAAAACTTTAAAACTTCTCGTGAATGTTAAATTCCAATTTGTGACAAAACTGGGGCGACAAAAGAGCAGCGAAACTTACGCACAATTTTCTTCAAAACAAAGAAGAAAAGAAGAACCGAAAAGAAATGCTTTTATTGTGCAAACACAAACACGTTGAAGTAACAAAGCGCGGAGCTTAGCAATGAATTTAAGCAATGACGTTGCCAAACGACTTAATATTCTTGTCTTGATTTCACTTTTAATTTTCTGGGCGAAATTTTCGAAGGCGATTTCCTGTAGATGTAGGTGCGGTCGATACTTAATGTACCATTGGTAATTCTATCTAATCTGCACATAAAGGACCTGCACAATCGCTAAATACACGTGCAAGAGTTTGTTTCCGCACTTCAAAATAGTTTGTAATTACAGCGAAATAGTTCTAAGCGCTCGCGTAATATCATTAGCAATTTGCACCGCGAGGCAATATCAAGCAGTTATGTCACTTCTTCTCGGTGTTTACCGTTACAAATAGAATAGCTGATCCAAGGGGCGAAACAGACTGCGTTTATATGAAATCAAAATATCAAGTTTCTTTTTTCTTGGCGTTTTTAAATTGCTTTTCAGTAATGATTACGGTGCAAGAAAGATATAAACAGAAATGCGATGACAATACCATTAAAATTTAATGAAACAAATTCTCTAGATTTGATCTTACTTAACTCATCGGAAAATTTAGCAGTTTGGCAGGGAAAGATGCGAAGATTTTATATGAGATGAGTCTCAACTTGGTAATTTTTTAGGAGAAAAAACCAAGACAGTTTTGCATAGATGAAAAAACCCGCACTATAACCAGACTGTCCTCTTAGCTTGTTCAAATTTGCTGCGATTGTTAACTCTACATGTGACAATTTGTATCCGCTAATGTGTTTTCAACCGGTACTTCTCAGCGTGAATGTACAATAAATCGAAAGAAGTCGACTGTAAAGCGAATCTTTGTCTATTGTTGCCAACTCGAAGATTTTCCCCAAAACTTTTTTTCCTAAGAAACTCTAGCAAAAAGTTTTAAAAAAAGACATAAAAATGTGTCTCATCAGAAAGTGCTTAAATAAGTTAATATTTGCTTTCATTATGGATCAGTTGAGCAAATATATTATCATGTTTTAGTGTATTCAGAAGCCACTGTAAACACACACAGAATCGTACCAGAGCTACAAGAAATTGCAGGTTTTTAACGGTTTTGGGTTTAGTTTTCACTATCCGGTACCCTGTAAGGTTGTACCTAGAAATCACGGCGTACCAGCCTTTAATTATACCGCAAAAGTAACAACTATATATCAAGACTGTTTTCACAAGAAAAACGGTCCTAATTACAACAATTTGTCAGCTTTTCCTTTCGAGGCCACATTTTCTTTGTTGCATAAATGATTAGCAGTTTTAATACGTTGAAGGAAAAAGGCTTTAAAGCGGATAGTCGCTTTTCAGTTTGCGGGTGGCCTATGTGTTATGTCAACTCTCAAATGGACCATTAGGAACAAACCTGTCCCATTCATTAGCAATATATACACCAACTATACTTTTAAAACTAAAAAAACCCGAAAAACCTTTGATTTCTTTAAAAATCGAGGTTTATAAATCTTCTTCATATTTGAAAACAAATTTTGATCCCTAAAACAAAAAAGATTTTTAAAAAAATGAAAATATTTGTTGATGTGAGACGGCGCCGCATCTTGGATAGCTTTGAAAGTTATAAAATAAAAGTTGTCAAAACGAAACAGGTTAAATTTGCCTATCTTCGTCTTCTGCGTTCTGCTTGTGACCGTGTGCAGATCGTCTATAATACAGCCCGGTGCCCTGGTACCAGGGCCCCATATATCAGGTTTCTCTCTAGAAAAACCAAGCTCACTGCGCTACATCGGTTTTAAAACTTTCAAGTCTTTTGGTTAACTCTCGCGTGCAAAATAAGTGGAATGTTGTCTTTGTAACGTGGCCTATGGAACTCGCTTTGTCTTTGTTGCATAAGTTATGAGCTTTAGAAGTATTTTGTTCCAAAGAACCGCAGTGGAAACAAAGCCAGTAAACCCAAAATAATCCATTGCAAGTAGAACAAGGATAAGTTACAAAAGATAAACGCGAACACCCTGCAACTATATTGAATCTAAAATGCATGTGAAAAAATGTTTAAAAATCAAAACTGCTTTGTGTCTGGCAATAAATTGTGACCAGTTTCCTTTCTTTAGAGATATTCCGCTCCTTGAGCAGCACAAAGAGAAGCGTATAAGAGAAGGCAAATGAAAGCAGCTAGTTGTTTTTTCATTGCTTCAGCTCACCTCACCTCACCAGATCACTAGCTACACTTCATTTTTCTTTTATTGTGCTGACCAGATTTATAAAAGTTTCACAGCGGTGGTCAAATTATTATCAACTAGATTAACTTTGATTAGATATGATAATGAGGTCTTAATGAGCTCTGAAGCTCCTTTGTTGATTAAAATATAAAAAAAGTTCTCCAGTGCTTCAACATCGTATAAGTTGCTAGACTCAATGGAAAGATGAATCAGCTACGAGCTTTTCTTAAAAGAACCAGTAAATTTTTAGCCATGGCTCATTGTCCTAAATGTTTTGGCGACTTGAATCTCAATTTGTTCTTAACTGTTGTTATTTTTGTGAGATGTTTTTATGAATGAGAAACAAACAAAATAGAAACAACCTTAAGCACGACAAATGACGTGTTGGTAAATTCTCCCAACTGAGCTCCATACTTTCTGTATAAGCAGTTTGGGAGAATTT
>JAOCNB020098673.1:0-11570 GCA_026546465.2 Palythoa caribaeorum | reverse complement strand
CCCCCCCCCCCCCCCCGCCCCGCCCCCCCCCCCCAGGGAAGGATCAGTCTGTGTTTAAACCCGCTGACACATAATTATAAAACATCCTTTCGCTAAATACATATTTTTCCTCACAGATAAGACATTAACTAAAAGTAATTGATAAAATGTACCATTTAAACTTGAGAAAACTGCATGAAAGACTTGATGGTTTTATTTGTGAGCATTGGAGTGTAACTCTAAAATGATTTATCCGACTCTGAGAGTCAGTTTGTTTCCTGGTACTCCAGTTTTCGTTCGACTACCATCTAATCACAATCAGCTGTGGTATATAATTCAGTAGTATACAGGCGGCGTGGTCAGTGGCACAGTGGTAAGATCTCTGCCTTCAAATTACAAGGTCCCGGGTTCCAATCCCGGCGCAGCCGAGTGTTTAACATTTGTGTGACCTTTTCCGCCGAAGTTGACTCAGCGTTCCATCCTCCCGAGGTCGGTAAAATGAGTACCAGTTTCTGCTGGGAGCTAACCTGTGATAGATTTAGTGTCCCGTCCAGGGGGAGTCAACGAATCTCTTCCGCTTAACATTGCAGAAACCGGAGATAAGTGCCGGCTCATAATGGCCACTAGGCTTGTAAAATTTTAGATTGAGCTTTTAGTTGCTGATATGCTTTTTCTGCTGCTATAGGTAGCTTGGGTGATTTCTTTCTTCGTCTCAGTTGTGCAAGACGTCTTCGTTTCGCAGCCGTTGAAAGTGATCGGAGTCGCGGTATTTTTTGCTCTTTTCCTCAAACGAACTCAAGAAGAAGACGATGCTCAAATTACGTCAGAGCTTGCCCAAGATAAAGAGTGGCTCAAGCAAAACATTACGCATGCTCATGATCAGAAAAAAATTTCAAGCTCAAGTAAACAGCGCCCACCAGATGAGACGATGTTGCAGGCTGCTCGAACGATGCGTTTCAAGGAACGCAAAATGTATTCCGTCATCGGGGAAATTTTGTTTTATTTCTTATTTGTGTGGATTGTGTTAACCATAGCATATGGCCACCGTGACTCGTATGCCCATTACATGACCGAGAACTTGCGTGACATGTTTGTTGGTCACGGGGAAATTGGAGAAGAGCTTGAGGGAGGAAAGGGTCAGCGGTCGTCCGGTATTAGCAAGAAACAAACAAAATTTTTCAAGGTACTGAGTATTATTTAGTATAAATGAACATTGAATCATTCAATCAAAGCAAGAACGCTATGTCTTAATGTCACGCGTTCACAGATTGTTGATTTGTTCCGTTCACCTATTGTTGATGATATTCCGTGGGGAGAGGGGTCAGGTATGAAGTGGAGAGTTCACATTTTGCTGAAAAGTTAGAGCCCTCCCATGAAGACCAAAAATTTAAATAAAACATCAAAGTGGAGCAAGTTTCTCAAATATTTTGTGATATAGAATTGACCAACACCGCCTTTCGCTGTGGCAGGAGCCACTCTCGGGATAGCTTGGTGTATTAAATAATTTAAACTCCCACAGTTGGTTCACCCTTCAACGTTAACCCGGGGAATTTTCTTCCCTGTAAGCTCAAATGTTGAATAAACAGTTAGGGGAGGCAGGAGACAGGAGAGGTGCTAAAGGGCGGGGATTTTTGGGGTTTAATTGATGTTTCATTTTAAACCAAGAAATCCAGTGCAAGTGAACAAAAGTAACATGTTTCAAACGTCTTGAGCCCAAACTTAGGTTCTGTGTGCAGAAGAACTCTTCTTTTTATTTTAACAATTAACCTATGATGATCACACGTAGTAGCTACAAACATTTTAAAATAAGCAAAGTCCCGAGTATGGGGGACTTTGGCTCGCCTACCGGGTTTACAGAGTATGTGTTTGTGTTAGCTATTTACTTCGTTACTCAGAGCAATATTTTGCCGTATAAACGATCGCTGAAGTTGAGTAGGCTGCAAGGAGCGATATTTTTGTGTAAATGGTTATAGTTTTCCGTCAGGAGCTCGTAGGAAGAAGCCTCCAGCTGACCCAGACGTCGACAAGAGGGCTAGAGCGTTTTTCCTAACCAAAAAAGATTTTAATTACAAATTTCACGTCAATTATACGTGAAATTCTGAAAGCTAAATATAAAGGCATCTGGTTGGACAATGAATTATTATCGACGTTTACCATGACAACGTGTGGCGCGAAAGTTGTTAAGTAATAATCCTCGTAAGAACTAAGGAAATAACAATGGGCCTACAACAATTTGCTTTGGACCAGTTTCTCCACGGCGGATTTTCTTCAAACTCGACCAAAATTTGGTACAACGGTTACTGCTGCTTGAGAGCTTAAAAAAGACTGGTCATGACGCTTTTTCGGATTTTTTTGTTACGAAAATAAATGCTACTCGACCAATCAAATTCGCCAAATTAATTGAATATTTAAATTAAATTTTACACGTTTTTACGTAATTGAAATCGCTGCTGAGCTCCTAATAAGGCGGTGTTTACATGATACCGGATCGAGATTCGTTCCGGCACGAGTTCGTCGCGGTTCCAGACAAATCGCTGCATTTGTTTACATAATAACTAAGAATTTTTCGAACCAGAATGACTCATTCCGGAATGAACTCATCCCGGTTTTCGCACCGAATCGAAATTTTCGATCCGGAATGAAATTCGTCTGCATTTCGTTCCAGTATCATGCAAAGGGTGTACGAGTTCATACCGGTACAAAAATGGCTGCGAAGCCAGACTTCCGATAGACTGGAACGAGTAGAGCGTGCGCACTACACTTTTAAAAGTTCGTTTTTGGGCTACCAAGCTTGTTGTTTTCGTTTCGTTCCGGTATGAGTTCGATTTCAACTTTTCCATATAAACACGTCAATGAATTAAATTTCGCTCCGGCCGGAATGAATCACGATCCGGTATCATGTAAACAACTTTATAAAAGATTATGGGAGTTTGAAGCTTTAACTTATGGAGCCCTGTTTCCGTAACTATTTTCTTTTGTGTCTGTTCTTTAACAAGTTTGTATTGTTGTTACACCATGACTTTTAATTTTTTGTTTGTGTTTGTTTGTTTTTGTTTTTGTTATCGCATTTTGATTAAAAATTGTTTGAAATTTTGAATCAGATCCGCAACATTGGCAGCTTCTGGAGTTGGTTAGATGAGGACTTGGTCCCAGGACTTTACAACGAAAACTGGTACAACAATACCCTGGACTCGCGCGGTTTTTTAGCTGATAGAACCAATTACGTGGTAGGCGGAGCTAGAATGAGACAGCTGCGGGTCAAGAGGGGTAAAACTTGTCTTTCTTTTTTAATCAGTGTCATTTTTTTGTTACGGTTTTGTATTAATAAACAAAAAATAACGATTTCAATTTTAATGTTAAAAAACTCCTGACTGAAAACAAACAACAACATGCCTTATGACCTCACACCATTTCAACCCCCAGCCAAAACTGAATTGTAGTGTTTTGTTAAGGCGAGCCGTGACTATTTTTATAGAAGGTGCTACACGTTTTTGAAAATTTAAAAGGTGTAGTCACAGTTCTGCGCATGATCAATACATGAACCGATATTATGCAAGAGAATACGATACTGCGCATGATCACAGAACAATAGAAATGTCGGGCCCAATATGTTGTCCCCGTTTGCATGGAACTCGCAACAATGTTGGCACTTATCGCGTATAATTTGGCGCAACACGTCCCAACATTTCTATTGTTTTGTGACCGGCGAAGCGTAGCGCAACAATATTGTCCCCGTTTGCATGGAACTCGAAACAATGTTGCAACTTATCGCGTATAATTTGGCGCAACATGTCCTAACATTTCTATTCTTCTGTGACCGGTGAAGCGTAGCGCAACAATGTTGTCCCCGTTTGCATGGAACTCACAACAATGTTGGCCTCGTGCATTGGTTGCCGAATTACTATATCAGAAATTATTATTTCTTTAGACAATTGCAAGTGTCGGGTCTTGTTGTGTCCCTTTGCAAGGACCTTAATTATTTCGCTCGCATTTTCACAACCATCGTAAAGAATCACCTTTTTGTTTCATGTTTCACTGTTGTAGCTTTTGTTTGTGTTATTTTATCAACCTCGTTCCTCGGTCGACCGCACCCACAACATAGGGAAAAGCCCTGGGAACGAAGTTGTTATTTTACTTTATATCTTACATCGGCTCAAGTTTTGATCATGCGCAGATTCGTGACTCTGTCCTTTTAAGAGCTGTTTTTCGTGTTTTAGGTGCTTGTGAAGTGGCCAAGGTATTTCAAGGTCCATTTGAAGCTCTATTTGACTCCTGTAATGAGCCCTACAGTTGGTCAGCGGATTATTCGTACCCCTACCATTACCCAAGATGGATACCGTCCAGTGACAGCCTTCCAGATACTTGGAGCAACCTTCCCTGGCGCTACCAGACTTCCGCTGACCTCATGACCCACCCATGTTGGGGCATAATGTCAATTTACCGAGGGGGAGGTTACGTAGCAGCGCTAGGGAACACTTCCGTCAAAGCAAATGAGATTGTAAGCGAATTAAAATCCAAACGTTGGATTGATAAATACAGCCGAGCTATATTCATCGAGTTTACAGTTTATAACGCTAATCACAACCTCTACTGTGTCTTAAATTTAGTCCTGGAATTCACAGCTGCTGGCGGGGCATTACCGTTTGTTCAAGTTCTTGCCACTCGCATCGACCGTTACGTTGGAAATTTCCAAATGTTTGTTCTGGCCTGTGAAGCTTCCTTTGTACTTTTTACAATTTTATTTACCTATCGAGAGATAAGGCGCATGACAAAAGCACCACTCAAGGAATACGTTAAAGAATTCTGGACATGGGTAGAGGTCTTCCAGATTCTCCTTTCCTGGGCGGTTATAGTACTATATTTTGTTCGCTTTGGGGTTGACAAAATGATTAAAAACGAGTTCAAAGCAAACCCCAACAAGTTCATAAACCATCTCTATCTGGCAGCGATTGATCGTTTGTATGGTTATATCTTCGCAGCTATTGTCTTTCTGATGTCACTTAAGTTCCTGAGATTATTTCGCTTCAATCGACGAATGTCTCTTCTCGGTTCAGTTTTACGTGAAGCTCACAAGGAACTGTTTTACTTTTTAATCATCTGGGGCATTGTCTTCATGGCCTTCGCGCATTTCTCTTATTTGATTTTCTCTCGCGAACTACACAAGTTCCACTCGTTTATCGGCACCTCCGAAACTCTTCTCAGTGTCATGTTGGGGAAGTTTAGCTATTCGAATTTGGAGCGATCAAACCGGGTTCTCGGACCCCTTATGTTTTTCATTTACAATATAACCGTTGTGTTTATCCTTATGAACATGTTTGTATCCATTATTATTGAAAATTTCAAGAGGGTAAAGCGAGATAACGACTTGCAATCGAACGAATACGAGATTATCGATTTTATGATTGAGCGAATAAAGTCGTGGCTGGGTGTTAGCTCCTGGAGACGTATGGGAAGGAACCGTGTCGGAGTCTCCTCAAGGACACAGAATAAACACAGGAAGAGAGTTTATAAGGATGAAGAGCTAAAAGAGAAGATTGATCGCATGATAAACTTGATAAGAAGTGTTCATTTTGATAACGAGGAAGAGGAAGGGTTTTTGAGGAACGATGGAGAAATCACCTACATGGTTCCCTGCAAACAACAAAACTCCAAACGGTTTTGAAACTTTTCATCTTCATAATTCTCCTCATCAAACTTTCAACTTTATTCTATCGTTACTGTAAAGTTAAATAATAAGAAAAAACTTAAATTGGGCTGCAATTAAGACATTTCTAACACTCTAATTTTAATCAGATACGAAAATATATAACGAACACTAAGGAAATAATTCCATATCTTTTGAAAAAATTCTGTTTTAATATCAACCTCATACAAAAAACTCCCAAGAAGTTCAAAAGATTTCAGACCAATTTTGACTCAAGTATTCTTTAACTAAAAGTAAAATAATTAAATTGTTTGAAAGGTTTCGTCTTTCAAAAACGAAATTGTAACGAAAGAAAATCTCGAGACCGCACCGAATTTGTAAATTTATTCAAGTTGTGAGCTCGCGGTTGAGCCTGCTTCTCTCTTTCATGGCTCAAAAAGTCATTCGTCAGTCATCTACGCGAATTTCATGTAGTTTCTCAAACATGACGTCACATGTTCAGCCATTCTACCTGATAAGTAATTGAACCAATCATGTGCGAGTAGGTCAGTTGAGTTTTCTAAAACACGGCTAATAATTAGGGTTCAACGTCTCAACAAGTTTAATAGGGGTTGATAACTTTGAGTTTTAAATTACTTAAAAACGCGAGAGCAGGAGTCCATCACTAGGAGCATTCATCTTCCCCTATATTCGCCTTGTCTTCATCAGAGTAGTAGACAAAGCCAGGAGCCATCACTAGGAGAATTCATCTTTCCCTATATTCACCTTGTCTTCATCAGAGTAGAAGACAAAGCCAGGAGCCATCACTAGGAGAATTCATCTTCCCCTATATTCGCCTTGTCTTCATCAGAGTAGAAGACAAAGCCAGGAGCCATCACTAGGAGAATTTATCTTCCCCTATATTCACCTTGTCTTCATCAGAGTAGAAGACAAAGCCAGGGGCCATCACTACGAGAATTCATCTTCCCCTATATTCGCCTTGTCTTCATCAGAGTAGACAAAGCCAGGAGCCCATTTCTAAGAGCGTTTATCTTCCTTTATTCATTTTGTCTTCATCAGAGAAGACAAGGCCAAGAGCCCATTTATAAAAGTGTTTATCTTCCCTTATTCACTTTGTCTTCATCAGAGTAGCTGACAAAGCCAGGACTTCATTGCTAAGAGTGCTCATTTTTCCCTATTCACTTTGTCTTCATCAGAGTAGCGGACAAAGTCAGGAAATAAAACAACAGCATTTTTATCCATCCAATTAGAAGACATGACGTCATCTCATTTTCATATACCCAATTTATTTTACCAGAAATGCGTTTTTATAGACTCTTCTTCTACTGTGATGGGGGCTCTGCTTAGTTCACATGGACGCTACGGGTGTGGTACTCCTTCTGTTAAAGATAAATTTAAGGTTTAAATCCAACGCGAGAACTGTTTGTGGTCAAATGTGCCAACGTAGGTAAGGGATCGTGATAAATCGAAATAACTTTAATGTGGATAGCAAGTCAAATGTGGGCTCAGTAGTTATAGCTGTAAATTATCACTAGCACGAATGCGGCGCAGGAACATAATTACCCAGTAAACTTTCTAACTCGATATCACGCCTCGCTTTAAAAAGTATTTCTTGTCTAATCATTAAGTAATGATCCGAGTAAGAACTAGGGTACCTCCCACTGTTCTGCGGCATTTCGCTTTTCCCACACCAGAATGTTTAGATTTTCTTACTGAGAATACATGAACCTGTGTACAACATGGTTTCAAAGTAAAATGCAATGAAACTAAATTTTAAAGCAATGTTTCTTTTGTGCTATAATAATTTATCCAATCATAGGACTCCAAAACAAAAGCCAAGAAAACCTTTTGGTTTTCAATGTTGCCCACGTGGAATTTTTCTTAAATTTAAAAACACAAATGTTTGAACTGGAAGGGAATGAATGAGTGAGCTAGCAAGAAAGAAATTAGCTCACTTATGAAGATATGATCGATTTTCAAAGCTTAGCCAATGAGATTAACGGTTTGACAACATCGCAATTAGCACCTTTCAGCATTCCACTGCCGTTGACCTGCTTAGTTCTTACTTGGATCGTTACAAAATTGGATGAGGCTGTGGAAATGTAGATTTTAATTCAAATTAGATTTGGTGTCAAACATTGAACATATGACAAGTATTGACTTACAACATGTTTATTAATTAGTTTACAACCTTAATAAAACATTAAGTTATTAAAAGATTGCCCCGAGTAGTACGAGGTATTTGATTCTCAATTTGGCCTTGGTCGTGTACACAGCTTAAACATGCTTTAAAATTTTAGCAATAAAACCCCTCTGTAACAGACGTTGCGGCATCGAAACGTTTACTTGAGTTTTCGCAATCATTTCGCCAATTTTTCGCCGGGCTGTTGAAGTTTTTGTCTAGCTTATATTTCAATATTCGCCTTTTTTGCGATTTCGAATTGGTTGTTTAAAAGCGGGTGAACTTTAACCATGGGCTAAACATAAGTTCAAAGAGAATTTTCTTCAGAAAGGAAATAATTAGCTTGCTGCATTCTACCATTAATATATAATTTATCAAGTATAAAACTTAATTTTTATCATAATTTACAAAAATATTCAGCTTTGCTGAGCAAATCGAATTTATTTTTACAAACAATTGCCCTTTTGCAGCTAGAGGCCATATGGTATAAAATCCAACTTACTGGAGAAATATATATATGAAAAAAAAATCACACTTTTCTTGTTTTAAAATAGGCCCTTTGCAAGAGTTGATATCGTGCCTTGACGCCACACAGCAACAGGCAACTCGTGAGCAAGCTAACAAGTGTTTCCACGCGTTGAAAGAAGCAAAGCAAAGCGATGAGTGTTTAAGGCCGCTAAACACTACACGATTTTTCGTCGGAAGGCTCCGATTTTTTGTCGCCGACAAAAAATCGGCTGTGTGTAGCAGTGAGACAATGACCCGACAACAATTTTTTGTCGTGAAGAAAGATCTTACAAGCTAGATCCAAACACGTCTGATCAGACATTCATCTGCTAGTGAGTGGCAGTGATCGATAATTTGTCGGAGCTTCTTTATGCATCAGTCTCTGGGAAGCGAGATTGTAAACATGTAACATGTCGAAAGCGCAAGTTCCAACATGGCGGAATTCGTCGAGGAGGCAGTTTCAGACAAAAGGTCGGCTAGTGTGTCGTGAGCCACAGTCGGAACAGATTTATGCCCGAAAAAAAATCTTGAGTCCTCCGACAAAAAATCGTGTAGTGTGTGGCGGCCTTTACAGGATCATATACGTTTTAGAACTAGTAGATTTGCGACTGTGTCAGCCACCAAAACTTAGAAAAACTAGGAAATCGGCTTGGTTTATCGAAATCAAATCAAATACGATACAATAAACTTGGTTCATAGATTCTCTAGTTTTTCCTAGATTTTGACGACTTCTCGTTGCAAACCTACTTCAAAAACGCTGATGATTCTCTACACTCATCAATTCACTTTTTAAAATTCGTTCCAAACGTATGCCACCATGCATGGATAAAAACTCCGTGAACGAGCACAGGGATTTTCCCAAAGCATATTTGCCTTTACTTAGAAATTTTAAGGAACACTAGCGATAACCACTATTTTATTAGCATTGTGTTTTTTTGTACGTATATTTTTAAACTGTTGGCTAAGTATGACTGCCCTTATTGTTATTTTTATCTATTGTTGTACACGTTCCCAAGAGTTTTATAATTTATTCGCTTTACCTACCTTTTTTAAATCACTTTTGTAATTTTAACCATAAACTTGAGAAAGGCAGCAGTGCGAGCTGCCAAAAATTTGGGGAAAAATATTTTTTAATACAGATCAGTTTATATATTATATTTTTAAAATATCTTCCACTGATTGCCCGAGTTATATATTTAAACGTAAAAGCACTTGTTAGCTTGCTCACCAGTTACGTGTTGCTATGTGGTATCTATACGCACGTGATCAACTTCTGCAAAGGGTCTATTGGTTGCTATGTGGTATCTAGGTACGTGACCAACTCCTGCCAAAACCCTATTGTTTTTTGTCTTGGAGTCTTGCGCATTTTTTTGCGGTTTGCGCATTTTGTTCCATGTGACCTTTAGTTGCAAAAGGCCTATTAAAACATTTCTTCTATCTGTTAGTTCAGGCTAAGATCCCAGTTCTTTAAAAATTTAAAACCTAAATCGCTTTATAATAAATATTTTATTATTGTCGAGCTACGAAACATTCACAAAATATTCTAAGAATGAAAAAAGAACACATGAGAGCAATGAAATGGGGTCCAGTGAAATTATTTCATGTGTCTTTTGTCAAATTCTGAATTCGAAATATTTCCAAGCTGCTTTGTGTCTTAAAAGTTATGCTCATCTAGAGTTTTGTTTTCGTGTTTCGAACCATATGGAAATTTAAATAACGAAAAGATGGGAATGGAAACAAAAAAAAATATCACAAGACCTGCAAACAAGGGAGATATAAGCTCATTTGAACGCCACCAAATACATCGCAGATTAGATGCAAGTCCAGAAACACAAATAACAATCGCATGACTTGACTGACTGTGTTATAACACCTCAGTTAAATGTTATGCCCGGGGGTGGGGAAGGGGTTGGAAGAAGAATTGGCCGGACATGATGAACAGGGAACTTGCCTCAACCAGCATTACCGAGGGAGTGATTTTTGACACAGCACAGGTCGTAGTCAATCTTGTGTTACGGCATATTCGCAATTTTTAAAAAGAAATGCACGGGCACAACATTGTTTGGTGCATTACCAACATCCCTCCCCACGGGCACAACATTGTTTGGTGCATTACCAACATCTCCTCTAAAGGGCACAGCATTGTTAGATGCCATGAGAAATGGAAAAAACTAATTTGAGCTTCTTCAGGTTTGAACTACCTACATCTCGTTTTAGGCGCTGTAAAGATCTTCCATTAGTCATCACCATCGTATCACGTGATAATTACTTTCTCACCACGTTGATGGTGAAACTGTTCTGCTAAGTTCTCCATCCGCTTTGCACCCTGCACGGCCAAGCCTGCTGCTTTAAATCTTCTCCGTCTTTGCAAGGTTGGTCGTTCGCTTTCTGCCAACAGCACTTCGCTAATTTCACTAACGGTTGCGCTTTTCTTTCGGACCCAGGGATGTTTCAAAACCTGTTCCGCAGAATACCGCTGACTTACACCAACCACCAGTAAATTGGTGACAAGGTCTTTAGCGCTGTCGGAGACTGCATCCCAGTAGGGAGATAAAAATTCAAACTCCCCTTCTTGAATGAGGTCAAACAGTTCATCTTGATCACGCTTAGCGCTGCGAAACGGCGGGAACCCGCAAAGCATGATGTACGTGATAACTCCGGCCGCCCACATGTCCACCTTTAACCCGTACCCAGTCTCTTCCAAGATTTCTGGAGCGACGTAGGTCGGAGTCCCACACACTGTAAATATCGGAGCCTTTACTTCCATCGCTAAGCCAAAGTCGGCCAATTTTAAGTTAATATGTCCATTGGTTCGCCTGTGTAGCTTAAAAAGAAGTAAACCAGGTTTAAGAAAGAGAATAACGATGTCTGTCTTCTTGAAACAATTCTATCTTGGGCACATGAAAGATCCTTACCTACTTGAGGTGATATTAGGCAAACTGATAATTATGAATCCTCAAATATAAGGGATCCTGTCCTTTCCAATAAGTTACTCTTTTTCGGAAGCAACAAAGATATTACCCGAATCCCTCCCCCTTCCCCCCCAACCCTTCCTTTCACCACCATCACTACCTCCAAAAATTCAAATACAAAGTAAACAGGAATGGGGCTTTGCGGAATAATCACTTCACTCAATCACAGCAACAAATATTTTTAAAACTGGTAAGGGACCGGTCATTATCTATGAAGAGGGGGAGGGAAGGAAAACATAAGGGGGGCGAGGGGGGGATGTCAAAGTTGTTTTAGATTGGCTGGAGG
>JAOCNB020098640.1:0-11576 GCA_026546465.2 Palythoa caribaeorum | reverse complement strand
GCTCTCAACATTGGTTAGGGGGGGAGGGGGGATGATTCAACTTTCAAACACACAAATAGTGAATGATATTTATGAGGTGGTTCAAAGTTTTTGGCAACGACTGTATGTTGTTTTGACACAGCTGATGAATGAAAATACTGAAATGTTTTTCTGTTGTTAACAAATTCATCAAATTAAATATCACTTTATTTTTGTCTTGCCCTCTTTGTTTCCTCTAGAACGGAAATGCCTTGTAATTCTCAATAAAATACCCAGAAAACAAACCTCAGTTCCGCGATTTGATACACCATATATTGTTTTGGTTATATCATGGGCTATCAAATAGGCACGGACCTTTCGTTTTTTGAGGATATTTTTTCTGAAATTTAAGATTCGTGCTATTTTTTCCTGGACTTGCTCGTATTTTAATATGATATTTTTTTCACATCTGGGTCGTTCTCAATCGTTTTTTTGTAGTTGCCCAACACCTAGCCAATCAGGACTCGAGCCTAATTCTGAAAGACCATTGGCGCGGGTAGGTTTCTAATAAACCGGGTTATTTAAATTGCCAGTAACAAACATTTCCTAATGGTAACCTGATAGTTCTGTTTCCTGGAAGGAACAAAAGTTTTCGCAATGTACCCTTGGATTTTTGCAGTACAATTCCAAACATAATTGGATGATCCTCTTGATAAACAGAGTAATAATCGTCACAATGTGACGAATAGAACTATAGCAAGGGGTGTAGCCAGCCCTTAAGCTATTAAGAACTGGCTTAACAAAAATTTATGTAAATTTTCTTTTAAGTTGTCGAAAGGCAAATCACCGCTATATCAACGTTTTATTTTGAAAAATAAAATATACTGACTTAGCTTTCAGACTTTTCAGTCTCTTTATGTATGAAAAAATGCTGAAAGGTTACAAGTTAACTATGACGAACTTAGCAATAGTTTTGAGCAAGATACTGAAAAAAAATTGATACACAACCTACGCTGTACAATTTGGGCTTAAAAGCAAAAAAAATGGCTGACTAAGCCACTGATAGCTACTCTCCTTATCAAAACATATTGACTGCATATTTTTAAAATGGCCACACATATATGAATATTTCAGTTTGAAATTACAGAATACTTTGCAAATCTCTGTGTCCCCTAAATATTATTATTAAATTTGTTACTCTAATAGGTCTACACAGTGCCTTGTATTGATAGTTTGTTTTAGTTGAAGTAGAAAAGTGGGGTATTTAATCAGTTTCTTAAAAGAATAACACGCTGACACTCAGTGATGGTAACCCTTTATAAGGATATATTGATGTCCAGGAATTTTAGTCTATATATCACTGCCTTGAAATGTACAAAAAGGGATGTACTTCGTCACATATTTCCAAAATAAGGAAACTCATATAACAAAAAACTTACATACTTTGCCGTCATTATCCTCGGGAAGACTTGGTTCAAAGGGCCTTTCACTGCTGTTCCCAGAGGCTCGTCTTATCTTCTGGAACACTCGAGTCTTTATCAGTATTATCGAAGATTTCATTAAAATCTTGGTGGTCTTCATCCAAAATGATCGATTGTTTATCAAACTTCTCCAAAATTTCTCTCTAATTTTGGCATTTAAAAAGAGGTGAATAAGGCTGACAGCGAAAACGATTAACAAAAAGTAATTTGCAGTCAGACGAGAAAACTCTAGTTTCCATAATGCCATCTAACAATTCCTTGAACTTGGAAACAAGACAAGGTACTGTTACTGCTACACTTTTGGGGCAAACATAGGCCTTGCAATACGATGACTTTTCGACAAAATCAATTAAACATTTTACTCGGGTGATGACATCATTGTTAGCCCGCACGCATAGTTCCTCTTCAGAACAGTGATTACAGTGACATTTACTAAATATTTTAAAATTTTCATCAGAACTTTATACCACAATTGCGGTAATGACCCGTTGGCCGTTGAATTCCCGGTTTTCGTATCTTACGAACAATGTTGTTGAGTCGCTTATTACCGGCACCCATCTCTCAGTCAGCTTGATAGTAGATATATCGGTTTCTTGCACATGCTCTCAGGGAATGTGATTTTTTTTGACTGCCGAGTGCCTTGCCGGTGCACTCTCTGGTAAGTTGTCTGATTGGCCACGTCATGTTTGAATTTTTAATGAACGACTCAAGATGATGGTGCTGAGCTTATCGAGATGAAGTGCCTGAGCGGAAAAAGTTTCGAATTTTTGCTCTTTTTTGAAGTGCGATTGAGTCATCGTAGCTACGATGGATAAAGAAAGTATCTTGCTTCCTGCTGATGGAGAAATAAGAGTTTGGAACGGCGAGTGCAAGATTTTTGGAGGGATTTTGTTTGGCTGGTTGAACCGTTGAAAGTTTGAAGTTTTCAACTTTTTCATTTTTTATAATGGCTAACTACAAACCACTCGCAAGAACCAAAATCGCGCTCTCTGGCCACAAAAACTACATCAAACAACTTCTTGCCCTTCATGGTATGTTTATTTCTAGTTTATTTTACAATTCGAGTATTTCTTTACCATCGTTTAAATCACATATTGGTATTTTTCCAATCCAATATTATCAGAGAATTTGATCATGACAGACGTACCACAGGGATCAGGCATTCCTGCACAATTTCTAGAATTCGAATCTAAGACATACTACCAAGTGTTCATGTCACTTTTACGGCCATAATATAACCTTGTAGTATCAAAAGTGCATACTTGTTGGTTACGAAACTATTCATCAATGCCACATGCAAATCGATTTCAGATCCAGTGACGACTTGGAGCTCTTTTCTTGCATGTAAGTGACTACGTTTGGCCATCATTCGCTTCATTCGACAGTAATATTATTATTATTTTGATTCCGCCATTTTGAATATTAACTGAGCACACGTAAATGATGCCCGCACTGTATGCTAGTTCAGAAAATTTTACTAGAAGTTTAGGATGCAGTTAACAGCATATCGCATCATCCCCAACATCAGCAATAGGCACTAGTGTCCTATGGGACATGCCCCAGATTTAGTTCAATTTTTCAACTTGAACTTGAATAAATATAACATGTGTTGTGCAATGAAGAAATAAAACAGAAAATATAAATTCTACTGTCTTAAATGTTCAACCGTCCATCCTTTTGGGTGTTTTTATCAACATGCCTTATTGGGTTACATATGCGGCGGTGGGTCTAAGTGTCTGCGTTTGCTTGTGTGGGATAAGAACGCTCATTGACTTGTAACTTTACAATGGTAAGTCCTCTGCCTTCCAATCGCAAGTCAATGTAACCATTGAAAATCCGAATATCCAGATTTCCCCGATTTTTTAAATTGGAATTAAGGCATTAATTTACACCACAAACACTCTGAAATACCAGTAAATTTTAAAGCCTTCTTGGAAAACTAATTTAGGTTTAGAGACTAACAGCAGCTGCATTAAACATTAATTGTTGGCAATAGCCTGAAAAATAACTTTAATTTCTGCTTTCTCACAAACACAAAGAATCCCCAAATACTACGCAGTTGGTTATATGTTACCATACCTGATACAATTCATTTGTATAGGCTATGAATTTGGCAGTCCCCCTTGTTCCTTCTTTTTCCAGCAGCCATGGAGCCTGTGCTGTGACCTTCTTCAACCATGGTTACTTTTCCTACACATGTACACTTTCACTAGCACTTGAACCATCAACATTCTGACTATTACTGAAGTCATGACTGTCATTGACCTATGTAACTTCTTCATTCATGCTAGCACCAGCTCTTGACCATTAGTTGCACTTGTAGTTGGTAACTCCCTCCCATTCCAGGTTCCAAGTCCATAATGAGCAAAATATTTAACATAAAATAAACAAGTATTTTAAAAATAGATTATATTCATATTATTAGTCAGAACAACTACAATCTCAAGCGGCTGGGGGATGGTTGGATCTGGTGTCGACGTATTGCAATATGTTGTTAGGTTTGATGTAGGGCATGCATTCGCCGGTATTTAGGTTTAGCGTCACATCCAGGAAGTTGATTATTTTTTTGTTAGTTTCAATTGTGACTTTAAGACCATTCTCCTTAAAGGTTTTGCCTATATGCTTCTTTATTTGATCTATCTTCTGGGGTGTTTCTCTCAATATTCCCAAGCCGTCATCCTGATATAGGCCAATTGATCTTCCGTATCTCGACTGGAGGAGTGATAGCATATACACCACTAATTGGCACGACTCTGCTCCATCGAGGCTTCCCATTGTGATGTCAAAGCCGGTGCAATTAGTACATCCCTGACTATATAAATGACATAGCAACAATCACTAATTAACTAGCTTCTGTTGCCATTGTAACAAAAACAAAAATCCAACTGGCCACCATCTTGGATTTGCAAATTTTTTTTAAAATTTTGATAAATATTGATAGATATTATTGAAAACAATTAAAAACACCAATTGATGTAATAAAATTATAAAAGGCTGCCAATAAAATCAATTCTGACAGCGCATTTAACATTTTTGTGAAAAAATTTGCTGTTTGTGAAAAAACTGGATTGAGTGACTTCCTGTGATGACGTCACCTATGCTGACGTCATCTAATTGAAGTCAAACGATGTGTCCTTAGGGATGGACCATTTTAATTTTGAGGGGGGGTTGGGCAATTTTTGCTTGGTAAGAATTTTTTTTTCGCCTTTGGGCTGTGCACGAATTTTTTTTAGTACCTAAAGGTTGTGCACGAATTTTTTTTTTCCATTTTTTTTTAGTCTTCATATTTAGTATCACCAAAAATGAGCATTCCATAGGGTATGTCTATACAAGATGGTACATGTACCTCAAGCAGTGCTTTCTCTCCAGGCCGATACTGTCAAGCTGCATTTAGTCTATTCAGTGTTACATGTTGGGTTACAAAAATAAATATAAAGGAATTCTGTTCAGCTGAATTACAAATGTTGTAAAAATGCCTGGATCTTTTTATCCGATGCCAGGAAATTAGTATTGAATATCTTATCTAAAACACAAATGTTGTCTTAAGAAAACACCTAGCAAATTTTAATACTTCCCACCCTCTTACAGTAACAAAGCCTTGAGATAAATGCAGCTTGACAGCATAAAGCCATGTGGAGTAGCTGTGCCCCCCAGTCTCAATCCACTTCCTGGCTGTTGCCTCTCCCATAGACCATCATAGTGGAACCAGTTGCCTCCCCTCTTTACAGCACCTCTATAGTGATTTCCACTATAAAATGTAGCACCCTTTAGGACATATCTGGAAGAAATATGACAAACTGTTTAATACATCATTCTCTACACAAACAAGAATAAGATATGTACATTTCACACAGTCTTCTGTCATTATAAATTAAAATTCTTCTGAGAAATCACAACCTCATAAATTTCACTGAGAGTGGTATGATTCACTCTTTGCACTGATGAACATTTTAACATATGATTTGCTCTTTGCACATTTTAAAAGTGTTACTGTATCAACACACACATAGAGTGGTGAACCCTAACTGCTTTAATACCTGTGTCCTTCAAGCTTGATATCTGGGGGTAACTGAGAAATATCTGCAAGAATCCCCTTTGTGGCAAAGTGATCCAAGACAAGTGGGATAAATAGAGGACTTCCACGTACAAATGTCCGCCTTTGGTAAGACCGTTGTCCACCACAATATGCTTGGAGTTGTTGCCTACATGGAAAACCAATAACTTGGTTACAGGAATGAACACTACTTGTACAATTAATCATATAATCCTATTACAATAAATACATTTAATGATTTCAAAGGATATTTATAAATAGGACAAATTTAAACATGGAAATGAACGTTTACATCAGCACCCTACTCAAGAGCTTCAGCTACATGGTCTATATGCTGATGTGACAATGCTTCTATTTTGATTTGAAACAAAAATTCAGTTAAATGTTATTTGTTTTAAATTAACAATAATGTGTATAACTTACACAAATTGACCAGAAGTAGGGCACTGACTAAGAACTGTCCCAAAAAAGTGGGGGCTACCACCTGTAAGTGGACCCATAAGAGTGGAACCGCACAGTGTTTTCACACGATCTGTTGACATCCACTCGTCAAGATCTCATCTGCAGAAATCCTGGAGGTTGTATGCCAACCTCACTTTGAAGTAATACATTAAATACATTATTTTAATAGGGTTTATATATGAGAAGACATGCATGTACTTGTGCATACATACAGACATACATAAAATTAAAACAAAAGATAACATACAACACACAGACATACAGGCAACATTTTAATAGCAACATACAAATATATGCTTTAATATTCTGACTGGTTGTACTTTCCATGGAAGGGTATATCATTTAAAAGCCATGCATAAATGCATAAAATGTTGCAGGCAAGTACCTTAACATAACGTTGTGGGAGACATAATCCACCTGTTGGGCTGGGCATGCAGGCGAAGAACAGGTTCCAGTATGTGTTGTTCGCAAGACAGGCTGAAGCCTTGAGAGAAAGAGGTCATCCTCATTTCCCCACAAATCAATGATTGGTGCTGTGAGGTCAAATCTTGCTGGAAACAAATGTAGCCATTCAAGTTTTGCTTCAGGAAACATTCTGGTGTCAAATAAATTTTTGATGTGAATGAGGGTTCCAGCAAAGATCTCTGTTGACTTCACAAGTTCTTGATGTAACTTCTTGTGGTCAGTTAATAGCACATAGAATATAGTCAAATAATTATCAATGGGGCAAGTGTTTGTTAATGATTGTGTGACCATGTGAGCAGTATTATTTAGGGTGCCACCCCAAGGTGGAACATGTAGTGTCGAGGAATTTGCAGAAGGAGGCTGACTTGTGATTTTTGAAGATGGGTGACTATGCGTGGTACCTTGTAATGAGATTAAAGTTGGACCATTGTTTTGTTTCTTGGATGAGCTGTTAACCTGTCTGCCAAAGAAATTGGCTTTTATGTCTTGTATCTTCTTCTCTTTTGTGTATCCTTTTTTGTCACACTCTGCTCTGGTCATATTCAAATGCTGTACTAAGTACAGGTTAAGCTGTGACACGTAGAGTTTGTCTAAAGAGTTCTCAGAGATGTGTTTTTTCCAGTCAATATCTTGGTAAGATTTTTCCTTTTCCACAGCTTTCACACTTGCTTTGGACTTCTTGATTATTTCAGATTTGACCTTCAGGTTATATCTTCTTCTAATCTCATTTTCTGTAGTCTTCCGAAGATCCTCACCAACAAATTTCTCCACAAAACTGTCCAGCTGCT
The DNA here is from genome assembly GCA_026546465.2 of Palythoa caribaeorum. Lineage (NCBI taxonomy): Eukaryota > Metazoa > Cnidaria > Anthozoa > Zoantharia > Sphenopidae > Palythoa > Palythoa caribaeorum. The sequence continues at coordinate 4,368 of JAOCNB020098640.1, read as the reverse complement.
CATCTAAGGTTTGCAACATTTTATTATTGTCTATGCAGCTTACTGACACAGAACCATCTTCATGGGTAAACTCTTTTAGTTGTAAGTCTGGTTCACCACAAGATTCAAACAGCTTTTCAAGTTGCTTGCGTGGGCAAAAGTCATTTAGTTCCCTCTTTGTGGCATCTTTGACTATGTCTTTCTTCAAACCAAACTTTTCACAGACATCACCATTCCATGTTTGTTGGAGGGTGCAGTAATGGAAGGAGGAGGTCTCAGAATAATCTGGTACAGGAGGAGGTACACGCTAGACTGACTCACCCCGCCAGCAATTTGAAAGAAGTGCCTTATTCTCAATGTTTTGGTGAAATTGACACATTTGCTTTCCCTGTTCGATGCATCCATTTCTTATTCCTTCGCAGCCATTGTCATATAAATAGTAGTGGCTGTGAAAGAATTTGTGTACAAAGTTGAAGTAAGCAGAGCCTGCACATAATTCAAGGTTGGAGGCCGATGATGCATTGGTGCAGCATTTCTGCATGTACTCTTCATCAAAGAAAAATGTCAAATGCCGTTGAAGTGATGGTAGTCTTGAATGAATTGATGTGCCCATGCAGGTTTTACCACTAAATCGTTGACTCACCTGCTTTGCACACTCAATAGCAGCATTTTCCATTTTCTTTTCTTTTGCCTTTTTGAGTTCATCCTTGGATAATTCAGATAAGCTATCCAGAACAGAGGAGTCATCATAACGTACTGCAATTGCTCTTCCATCCTCTAGACATTCATTGAGGGAACGCATCACTCTTTCTGCTATGTGACAAGCAGAGTCACCTGAAAGAAAGATATTTAAAATTAAAAAGTGTATTCAACAAGTGAAAGTTTTTAGTATGCTGTACATACTGTGGAGGCACAGTGGCCTTGTGGTTAATAACACACTGGGCTCTCAAACAGAAGGTTTTTTGTTTGAACCTGGCCTCTCCAAGTGTACATGTTGATACTTAAATGGACATAGACCTGTGCATACAATGTTAATGGAAAAAAAAAACTTCATGGCAGTGTACATTTCTTAAATGCCACAAGTCAATATTTCATTCTTTATATTACAGAATTTTATTATACCACAAGATTTATTACCTGGTGCATAATGAAACCTAGCTTGGAGGTCCAGCACATTGATCATAAAACATTCAGCTAGACGAAGTTGGCTCATCTTCTCATTTGTAGAAACCCCGGGCCAGCATCAGTTGTTTGAATGTCAATAGGTCTATGGGATATTATCAAAAAGAACATCATTAATTTAATATTGCACCCTTTACAGTGCACTGTATACAGATACACAACAGTAAATTTTAATTTGTAATTCACAATTACAATAGATATGTTGTGGTTCAAATTTTTCCTTGTTTTTAAATTTTTCAAACCAGTTTTTGATTTTTCTTAATCTTGTATTCATTATCATAATCTTGAACAAAGGAAAATGAAGATCAAATTAGTTTAAAAAAATTTAAACCAAGGAAAAATTTGAACCGCAACATATATAATATATAAAATAACTTGAACTAACTTGTGTTGAGGCAGACCACTGGTCTCAAGATGGATTCTAATTTCTTTACAGCTTGCAGTAGCTGCAGAGTAGGATGTATTCTGTGCTTCAGCAGAAAGTACCTCATGATGTGCAAGCATCTCAGCTATGACAAATTTAAGAATAATAAACTGTATACTTTAATATAAAAGTATCTTATATGTAATTAGCCTTGGTGAAAGGGCACATGATAGCTCATGATACTTTAGAATTCAAAACTCAAAACTATCATAATCTTTTATCAATTATTAAAAACTTGCTATGTTACATGTATATTGTGAATCCTGATGTTTGATTGGTTGATAGGCAATGGTATATTAAAGGGGGGATACTAACAATATACTTAATATGTATTATATTATAAATCACATTTTATATAAAGATGTTTTGTTTAAATACCAATTTTGGCGAGCTGCCCTTTCAAATTCATGATCATCACACAAATTGGCTGTACAGATTCCACACAGTTCAGTGCTGAGAGACATATGTCCAGACGTTTAATCAAGACATCATGACGCAATTTCTCTCTAGCCAAATGATCACCTCCCTCACAGGCTCGGAGATAATCATCTGGGATGCTCATCAGCTCATACTGTAGGAGGGTGTCTCTTAGCATAACCAAGACATCCAAAACTTCATCTGGGAGGGTTAATTGACATTCTCTTTCCACCTCATGTTCTTTGCGCATACAATACCGGACAGAAAACATGTCATTTGCCCAATTTGTTGCAGAGCTGGGGTACACATGTTTTGGCTTACAGGTAACTGTGACGGTGACATCTGTCGGGGTGAACTTGTCCCTGCCTTGGTGTTCAACTTCCTCCATTTCATTGACTAAAAGGATAACCCCTGGAGAGACGTATCCCACAGTATCAGGATAATCACTGAATGGCATTTCAAATGGTGTTGTAGCTGGCTGGATGGGACGATGGAGTGGGCGTGAAAATCCCTCTGAGGTGCCACATCGGACATAGGCCTTGTCATCCATAGCTCGGCGTACAACATATTTGGACAAATCTACTGAAGACTTTCCAAATGCAAGTCTGGTATAGTGTTTAATATGTGCACGGTTATAATGGACATTGACATGCCTTTGCCCAGACTTCTTCTGTGATTTGACAAATGCCCAAAGGTTTTGGCCACGGTGTTGTTTGGCTTGGCGACTAGATTTGTTCCGTGGCCTTCCCCATGACCTCACAGTTTCAGTACTCTTAATGAGAGGAAGACCCTTGGCAGCAAGATACTTATTGGCAATTCTCCTCATCTCCCTTTTATGAAGCCTTTTCTCATCAGCTTCAATATAACCTGTGCCCTCATCTCCCCAACGCCTTCTGTGTGCTTTGAGCTGCTCAGCCAGTACAGAGTAAATTGCACGTTCAGCACCGCTATTTATAGTGTACTTGCCCAGCTTCTTTCCACTTTGTACTTTTAGGGTTTTTTCCATTTAGAAAAGTGTTTCTTTGCAAATTGTGACTTAAAATGTTTGGCATTTTGATGCATGTCATTCAAACGTCTCTTTTTGTTCCCTATGTCAAATTCCCTCTCATCAATCTCTTCCTCACAAAGGCGCTTTCGTTTTCTTTCCAACATGCTTTCGCATTTTTCAATGCTATTTGCCAGTTTTGTAATTGTTTCTGAAAACTCTGACTCTGACAAACAGGTAGACCTACTTGTTTCAATCTCTGCCTGTGTGATGAAGTCTTGGACTTCTTTGCTTATTGCATTTGCAGTTTTGGAAGTGTATCCAAATGCATACCTCAGCTGACTGTTGGAATAAATGGCACCCAGCACAAACTGAAGTATAGCTCTGTCCTTCGCAGATGACATCAAATTCATGATTGTCTTCAAATAAGCTGATATTGCTGAAGGTATTTCTAGGGTTTCTTGCTCATCTGTGTCCAACACCTTATCTATGCTCTTCCAGAGAGGTATGAAATCTAGAGGCTTTTCTTGTAGACATACAAATCTAGGACGATATACAGAATAATAATTATATAAAGCTTAAATTATAAAAGCGGCCACAACACAATACAATACGTTTTAGAACTGGACGTTTTAGAACTGGACGTTTTAGAACTGGACGCTCATGTGTCTCGAATCTTCTGGAGTCCTTAGATAACATAGGCGCTATTCTTGATAGATCTGGGCAAGCAGACTGTGTTTATTTAGACATGTCGAAAGCTTTCGATAAGGTCAGGCACGACCTCCTCATCGACAAATTATGGCATGCTGGCTTTTGCGGTAATCTGCTTACATGGTTCCATGCATATCTCTACGGTAGGCGACAACGTGTCACCGTACAAGGCGTAACATCACGTGACTTACCCGTTACCTCAGGAGTCCCACAGGGCTCAATTCTCGGTCCAGCTCTATTTTTACTATTTGTGAATAATCTTCCAGATTCTATAAGTAACAGCAACGTGTTAATGTTTGCTGACGACACCAAATTATACAAAGAGATCAAGTCCACAGGCGATAGTGCCGCTCTACAAAAAGACCTGGACAACTTGTCTTCATGGTCCGCTGCCTCTGGACTTGGCTTTAACGAGAAGAAATGCAAGACTCAAACAATCACAAGGAAACGGAAGCCTATCAGCACAAAATACATAATTAACGAAACCACCGTCAACTCCACTGACGTAGAGCGCGATCTTGGCGTCTCAGTAGACAACGATTTGACTTGGCATGCCCAAGTCTGTCACCAAGCTGCACGCGCCAATAAACTACTAGGATATGTCAAAAGAAATTCTAGGCATATTCGAAGTATCCATGTAAGACGAACATTGTACCTTGGGTTAGTGCGT
>JAOCNB020098612.1:0-11578 GCA_026546465.2 Palythoa caribaeorum | reverse complement strand
TTTTCAACAAATAATTCTCACTTATGACGAGCCTGCAGTTAAGAAAAACTCATTTTTGAAACCGTTAAATTTTTATCGAGAGCCAATACGGAGGGCTGAATACGCAGGGCCGAATACGGGTACTTATGGACCTGGATTTAACCAATCGCAGCGCGCGGATTTAGTTGGCCATATAATAATGTATTGTATTGTATTGTATTGCATTGTATTGTAGCAAGTAGTTCCTTTTTGTTTTGATTTATTTTAATTACGTCTTTATTATTAATGCTTTGAGCTCCTGTATATGTGAAAAGCTTTAATCAGGTATTTTTAGCAACTAGTTAAAACGTTTTTGAAAAACTCTCACTCACATTGTAACATTCTGTTTTTCTTTTGTAGAGTTTTCTCCCGTTTTCTCTGTTAATGTTTTTAACGTTTATGTTATTTTAAAAAAGTTTTCTGACTCATATGGTTTGCAATGAGTTTTTAAGTGGCGACTGATTTCACTGCTTCTGCTTTCGCTTCCTAGAACCGAATTGGTCCGTCAGATTTCAGCTTCCCAGTTTATGGCTGGAAATCACAGTTCACTTTTGATGAAATATACCGCTATATTCCCCTTGTTGAGAGTCCAGGGAGCGCACTTCTGATCCTTATGGATGAAACTAAAAACCCCATAGACTCGGTTGTGAATTCTGTTTTGAATACGTGGTCCTGCATAACTTTAACACTTATGATGGCATTAGTGGCTGGAATTCTTATCTGGTTCCTGGTAAGCTTTTTAATTAAACTAGAAATTAAAAAAATAAGAGATTGACTCCTGTTAGATGGAAGAAGAAGAAATGACTTAGATTTTGCTGGATAATAGTCGAGAGGAACTGCGATGTAAACTTGGCAAATTACCAAGAAGATTGCAACGCTACATATTTTATGTTCGCTGCACGGTCACGATTATGATTAATAGTTCCGTAGACGGTCACGGTTAGGATCTATTGTTCTGTGCACACAGACACAGTTATGATCAAAGGTTCTGTGCACGGTCACGGTTACGATTAGTCATTCTGTGCGCGGTCACAGTTACAATCAATCGTTCTATTGGCCCATCTTGCCCGCTCGGGATTGCCCATTTTGTTCCCGCAAGAAAATAATTGCATGGAACGGAATTACACATTAAGTTTTGGGCAATGGAGTCCCAAAAAGGGGAAGAGTTCAGTCAAAACAAAGAAAACATAGACGAGTTTCGTAAATTTATTCGTCAATAAAAACCGACAAATACAAAAATTAAAACGCAAAGTGATATGAAGACATGGAAGCGTTTTTGTTTTACGGAAAACAGTAGTAAAGTCAAATTCTTTGGCCATATAATAAATCCTTTATCAAACAGGCGTGTTCGGTCAAGATGGCTGGATATTGTCCTTGTTCTTTTTTTTGCACTTCTATAATAACGCAAAAAAAGAACTTGGCCAATATCCAGCCATCTGGATTTCACGCTTGCTCAATAACGCACATTTATTACTCACCTATTTGTTGTTAGGATACGGATGCAAATCAAGACCAGTTCCCGCAATCTTATTTCAGGGGGTCAGCAAACGGGTTTTGGTGGTCCTTCATTTCCATGACAACTGTTGGGTAAGGAAAAAAAGCTCGCTTCAAAGTTGATTAAAAACCGACAACACCCAACACTACTTTCTGCGAATCAAAAAACACACTTTTGTTAGCCGGTCTATCCCTGAGACAAGAGGGATCGCATTAATTTATAAAACATATTTTAAAAATTATATTATACCTAAAAAATCTAAAGTATAATAAGACATAACGTTTTGTTACGTACATTTATAGCATTTGTAAAAGTAAGGCTAGGTCATTAAATTTTAAATTCTTTAAATAACTGATCTTTTTCACAAAAGAGGTTTTCATTATTAATTACTGAAAGGCTTCATTCCTTTAAATCTTCGCAAATACAAGTTATCACAATAAGTAATTCTAAAATATTTGCAGTGATATATATCGATAATCCTGAAAATTTCCGAGATTCAACTGGACACATTAATTGCCATTTTCAATTTGACCCTCGTCACAAATGTTGGGTTGAAAGGTGGTCTAATACTACATACAATAAAGCTGGTTCTACCAATTATCTGGTTTATTTGGAACTGTTGGTTTGCAGGTATGGAGACAAAAGCCCAGTTTCCGTCAAAGCAAGGATCTTCGCTGTTGCCTGGATACTAACCGGTCTTTGTGTTTTTGCAATTCTGAATTGTGCCATCACAAGTGCAGTAACCACAATTGTGTTTGAGTCAGACTTTAAAATTTACGGATCTAAGGTAAAAAGAGTTAGCAATGGACCTCTTTCATAACTGGATACCATTTTGATATTCTTTTGTCTTAATTCAAATTAGCCTACCTCGCCTCGTTTTTTTAACTCAACAACAAGGCTACCCAGGCAAATTTGAAAACAGAAAAAAGAATATTAAAATAGCTGGCAGTTTAAAACAGGTGTATATATCTCATCAACTTTCTGTTGAAGTACGCCATTCTGATTTTGATACATTTCCAAGTTGTTTTGAATATTGTAATTTATCTGACTCAGGGTCAGTGGCAGACTTTATCGTGATTTATCTTTAGAGTAATGCAAAACTTTTTACACAATATTTCTTACACAAAATGCATTGGTGTAAGTACTTTCTTTTATAAAACGACTTCGTACATTTTGTAACAAGAACCTGATTGGCAGTGTAAATCAATTTGAAATATTTTGATTTCAGCTTTCTGATCTCAACATGAGAAAGTTTTTATATATACTCTTTTTCTTTTCGATTTTATGTAAATGTAGCTCAAATTTGCTTTTGTTCAGCCTTTCAGGCCTTTCAGAAAATACGGAGCGAAGGGGATAAGGGGGTCCGCAATATTCCGTATGTAACTGTAGAAAGGTTTTAAAAACGATTTACTAAAAGCTCTGAACATCATTCTTTTCGTTCTTTAAAGTATTTGTATTAACTCGATGACAATAATACCATTTGTTAGCTGGCCGCAGTAAGTGAAACACCTGAATATCGGCTTGCTGTGAGAAAGAACGCAAGGATGAATGAAGGTCAGGAAATATGTTTTTATAGAATCTTACGTTATGAACTTTTTTGAATGCAATTATGTAACTGAAGACGATAATGAAATACATCTTAGCAAAGTTACAAGCGAAATTATTAAAAGTGTGCGACCTTTTGGCATCTTTCTAACGCCTTGTCAAGCTGAAAATATTACTTTAGAGAAATCAAGGTTATATATGTAAATAGTTCTAATGAGTCAATTTTAATCCAAGTACAGAAAAAATGTGCTATTGTTTCGAAACACAAAAGTGTTATTGTTACGTAAATAATTTTGCACGGATTGAGGGTGTTGAGGCTTGATTTGAGTTTCTCGATAAAGAACATTTCGTAGATGAAAAAATCAAATTTATTCTTACATTTCCGTAGAACTGAGAATTTGTTGTCTAAGTTATTGGTTTTAGTGTCGTGTTTTTCGACGATATGTTTGCTATTTACATATTTATGTAGCATTGATTTCTCTCACCTAATTTATTCTGCTTAACAATAGCGTCAGAAAGATGCTGAAGCGTTGCACAGTTTTAATAGTTTCGCTTATATTTTTGCTAAATTGTGTAATAAGTGGTAAAATTAACCAATGTTTTTAAACAAAGAGTTCTTGATAGTACTTTACTGATTAATATAAAGTATCCTATTGATTATCATCTTTAACACAAAAATATTTTTTTTCCAAGGACATTTTTGGAAGTATGAATTTTTCAAAACTGATACCAACATTCAACTGAGGATCTTCTTCCAAGATTAGTAAGATTTCTCTTATTCACTTGTTTCTTTGAGCCATCTATACGGTATGTTTCATGGCTTAACCTGTGGAATTTTGTTCAAGTTTTAGAAATGTATCTAAAATAGATTTAAAAGCTGCTCTAAATATACATTTCATAAAAAGAATACTTTATAATAATTAGTTTGAGAGTTTTTGCTTTAACTTATTAACGAATAACCAATTATCATTATTGTTTTAAAAACGAAGAGAAACCTTACATGTTTCTTCCAAATCTAATATTCAACATAAGCTATCCCAGTAGTTATATGAAGGTTTTGACAGAACGATTTGGCCAAACATTTCAATGCTTAAAAGCTTTCGTGATGTAGTCAATACTAAGATTTAAAATTGATAACCATTGGTTTTTCCGTTGCAATTTCAGACAATAATTACACAACATTTAAGCAGATCTTCGAAGCTCTCAAAGCTAAAGAAGTTGAAGGCATTTTGATGGACGCTTACCAAACAGGAAGTGAAAAACTAACCTTACAGGACCCGCTGTTACGTATAGAAAAGATATATAATGAAAAATCAACATATGGCGTGGTACTCGCTGGGAACTCCACAAAACTCCTGAAATGCTCCAAAGGCTACATGCAGGCCAACCAAGCTTTCATTTCTCATCACATTTCACAGTTTATAGATGCAGTAGAGGTAAAAAATGACCGTTTGCTTTTGTATTACTATAAGCAATAGCAACAGTTCCTTATTGGTAATCTTAGGCCAAGTTCAGACGCCGCTCTTCACGAGTCTAATCGAATGCAAATGAGCAAATTTATTGTTCTGCCTCGTTTGTATTTGATTCATGTGAAGTATGGCGTCTAAACTCGGCCTCGCTATCAGGGTTCCCTTAGCTCACTGTTAGAGCGTCCAAATGGAATATAGAAGGTTTTGAGTTCGATTTCCATCCGAAGTTCAGACAATATCTAAGGTTTCGGTGCCAAGACAATAAAGGAAATGGTTCATAGGTACAGCGTGCATCTATCAATTCATTGAGCAGGCGGGAGATTGCTAAGCACGAAAAAAGCGTAAGAGACGCACGAAACAACTGAAAGCTGAACATCAAAATGATTTGCAATAACGTGATTGCTTATTAGCCAATCAGAGTGCACCATTTCGCTTAATTAAATATACTTACGTGGCTGTGTGATGTAGTTGTAACGTACCATATCACTTTTTGTAACGATCACCCGGTGATCCTTAGTGCTTGCAATCGATTTGGTAAAATTTTTGCTTTTTTGTCTCTGTTGTTTGTAAAAGTACATTGCTTCTCTTCGCTGGCCGAACGCCATGGCGGCTCTGCTGGGAGTAGGGCAGATGGCCAACAAAACCATCGAGCAAGAAAGTGGAACTAGTTTCCCGTTACACAGTTACCTAGTCAAAGGCGTTCCTTGGCCCTGATGTCTTGGAATCGAAGTGACTGCGACACATTGCGTACGTCCACAAGCAATGACCTTGTTCACCATTAAAGTTCGTGTCGCTTAGTGGTAGAGCATCCGATTAGCATACAAGAGATCGTGAGCTCGACTCCCATCTGGAATTAATATTGTTCTGATTTCCTTTTCTCAGTCCTCACTGTTTCCTATATTTTTGTTTATATTGTAAACTAGATATAAACATTCTAAACAGTCAGAACTTTTTGAAGGAGCTATATCAAATTAGTGCAGAAAATAGTACTAGTTTAATTTGAGAAACAAAATAGTTTATAGAAAAACGTTTCAGTTCTTTTATTGTTTTCAACAACATAACGAACAAACTGGCCATTAATAGCTTTTCAAAATATTTTTTCCAAAGGTAAACCCAGTGCCACGGCTGGTGGAAACTTCTTCAGGAGTTTTCGATCCTAACAATTCAATCTTCAAAGCTATTGTCTGGTACGGCCTTGCATTACTTGGAGCGTGTTTCCTCTTCGCAATCCCATGGGAAGTGGCAAGAGCTAGACAAAGTAGGAATAAAGTTGGCCAGGAAGGTTTGTTAATTCTTCTTTCTTTAAAGTCTCTATGCTATTTCCTATCTATTTTTTAAGAGTGCAACTGTTTTTATTGGTAATTTCCGACTGCATCAAAATGAAAGTGCCTATGTCGCTGCTTGTACATCACAAAATGAAAAATGTTCTCATTTCCCTACCACAATAAAAACTTAAAAAATCCTTTGCTTCTTTGATGAGGCGAGACTTGTCACGTTTCCTTTTCCAACTATATCATCCAACGGTAATAATAATTAACTGTCAGTCAAAAAACATTTTGTTGTGTTACATAAACATATACATGACTGTCAAATTCTTAAGAAACATATATATATAGGTCGCTTTGCTAACAGAGTGTATTTGATTAACTGATTTAGAAATTCCATTTTTGATTTCCCACCGGGTTAATTTTGAACTACGTTTATTAATTGGTAAGCTGATTGGATGTACTGGTAATTAGACTTTTTAGAGGGAGTACAAACCTTAACTTTGACAAGGACAAGGCGCCGCTGCAACAAGCAAGTGTAAAATATTTGATTTCCAACGGATATTCTAAAACAGTGCCCAAAGCAGCCATTCAGTTAAATTGCTTTTTATTTGTCTGGACATTTTTCTATCTTGTATACTGTATTTATTAATATCCTTATTGTATTTATGTAATTAGAACTACTGTAAAACATTATAAATATTTGAGTTGAAAGATATGTCTGAAAAATCTGAAAAATCTGGATTTTTCCTTAGTTTTCCGACATTTGTTTAATTAAAGATTTCAAGTTGTACCGAGGACAAATTTATCCGGTATTGAATTCATCAGTTTTGGTCTTTGATAACTAGTTAATTACAAGCGCAAAAACAATCAACTTTCAAAGAAATTTTCTTTATTTACTGAAAAGGATACAGGTGTTCATACGCTTATTAAGTATATTGTTTATTTTTTCTTCAGAAATTGCTGCTGCGAAACACAAAAAAGCAGTTAAAGAAGAAATGGACAATATTGTGAAGACATTTTATCAGGATTTCAATGCTACAATTAAGACCCTGTCGAAAAAGCACGAAATGGAAAGAAAATTAGTTTGCGATCGCCATGGTAACTGGCTTCCAAAGCAATCCACGCAATCTTCAATTTTTAGCTTTGTGTCATTTTTTAAACTTAAAGACGAAATTGAAGGTACACAGAGCAGCACGTGTTGAAGTCGCCCTGTTTTACTTTCGGATATTATAAACTAATTGCGATTCTGAGCCGCACTAACTGAATACCGGATTATATTGACGGCTGGTTGGGAGAAAATATATCCCCTATTGGGCGACGTGGCGAAGTTAAGCATGCAGCAGAAAAAAAAACTACTAAAATAAAAAAATGAAAAAAACAATTTTTATTTCGAGAAAAAGCTTGGTTTTGACGTGACCACGAAAAGCTCCATTTTTACGTCGCAATACTGTGAGTTTTAAAATCACTCTAAGAGTTACGATTAAAAGACAAAATGTATGTTTAACAACAACAGCAACAACAACAGCAGCAGCAGCAATAAATTCACCTTTTGTTTTAGACAATTTACACATAAAATATTTATTAAAAAGATAGCAAGGTGCTGGCTGTCTGGAACTACCATGTATAGGCTATACAAACGAGGCAGCCAGAACTCATGTAGATCAATTATGTTTTTGATCAACTCAAACAAAAAGTTATAAGAAATTAACAAATAATTGAGGTCTAACAAATGAAACGTATTAAAATACTTTGCAAAAGGGGAGTTTCGAGTTCAGATTTAGATTTTAAAGGATGTAAATGATGAGCAATATTTATTCTAAAGGAAAACCCCACACGAAAGCTAAAAAGTCTCTTATAAAGTTTCACGTAACTGAAGACCTGTCTGTTCCCGACTTTCTAGTAAAAGGTGATCAAATGACTTATTGTTCAAACTTTGGTTGTTGCGGCTTCATGAGTGTTCATTGAACATTCGACGGTGCACTCAAAATTCCTCGATATGAGGTTAGGCCGACAACGACTCTCTAGGACGAGGTAAAGCCCTACGATGGAAGATCGACAATGAACCGTCCAAAGCGAGTAACTAAAATAAAAGCCAAAACACAAATTCGCCTCATTCTTACTATCATTAGTAATTACTAGTATACGTGTAATACACAAAACTTGATAGAATTCAATAACTAAGTTGCATTATAGTGATTGCCAAGGGCAACAATTTCTTGTAGGTCTCATACAGAACCGAGACAAAGGCATTCCACGTGGCGCCATTAGTTTTGTTGTAATTGTGCAGTTTGTTTGCTAGTTCCTTTACTTAACACATTGCTGCTTTAAATCTTCCATCTGATTGGACATAAACACAATAGACAAAAATTTTACACAAAATTGTGCCATCCAGGCTTTAAAGTATTAAAACGAACATTTTTCCAAACCATTCAGTTGGAAAGGGACTTGTCAAAAACTGCGGACATGGAACTCTTTAAGCAAGCAATTTTGTGGTGTTTGCTAATTGTTTTTGCTTTAAGAGTTGTTGATGGAACACGTGAGTAAACGAATGTACCTTTCTATGCTTCTTAAATTCATAGCTTTTTTAGACTGCTGGATTTTAGGAGCGAACAAGTGTGTTCCGTTAAAATGTATTTTAAGACTACGTTACTGCAACTGAATCAAGCACTTTTTAAAATGCCATTCTAACAAAACTATTCTTGTTATTGCCAACTGCAAATGATCAAATTGTTTTCTACTTATTGCCAAGCTTAATTTATAAGTAAACTAGAATTTTTTATCTCTTTTTGTAGCTAAGGGTTTATATTAGATCTATTAATTCGAAACAAAGTTTCAGTTTTCCAAGATTTTACAACAAAAAATTAATAAGGACTATCCCCAGTTATTCAAACTCAACCTTGTTAAAAATTTTACTACAACATTTATAATCTTGTTTTTGTTTGAACTAAGCCGTTCCTTAAGTGTGGTAAGGCATCTTCACTCTATACTTATAATATCAACAGAGGATATCTTTTATCGAACGTTAATTGAAGGATACCCTTTTTCTCAAAAATGACGTAGCATTCCCACTGTAGTTTTTCGGACACCAGATAATAAATTAGTCAACCTGCAGTATTAATATACTGTATGTGTTAAATAGTGTTGAAAAATGGCACTCTAAACTTTCTCAAACAATAATTAAAGGGTTTGGTTCGTTGTGCTATACGTAAACACAAATAAAAAAAAGATTTTATACTCAGGGCTAATCTAACGGTTTCTTTAAGACTAAGATATCCGACTTAGAAGTTTTGAAAGAGATTTTCACTGTTCAATTGTGAGAAATCGTGGGAAAACATTTTTGATGAAATATCGGAGTAATCATGGATTTTCAAATGCTGGCAGGTGCAAAACTGCGAAAGGTAGTCACCAATATCCAAACTCATCATTTCCTCTTACTAATTATAGGCGTATCGGAATTGTTTATAAAACACTATCTATGACTGAATGTAGAGTTGCTGTGAATTCTAGTTTGTTTGTCAGTTTTTGGTATTAAAGAAAACCTCTAAAGAATGGGAAGAAAGGCTTTTTTGCGAATATACATGCAGGTTTCAGAACGTAGAGGATTTATGTTGTCATCAATATATAAATAGATTTCCCAGCAGCGCTTAATCTTTCTATGGCTTCTTCACAGAAAGTTCCGAATTTGTCTGATTATTATGCTGTCTATAAATAACTCCGCAGGTGACATATGCTTTGCTCTTTATAACGTAATGGCGAGGGCTCTTATAGTTGCCAAAAACTTGTTAAGAAAACACTTTGTTATCAAAGTGAATGGTAATGCAGAGAGCTTGAAAGGATTCATTGCTGGTTCTTTCAATGATGGTATAATGAAAGCTATTGTCAATGCACATGCCACACCTCCTGGGACAGTCGTGAGACGTTCTCAAAACTATAATTAGGTATTGAAGGATCAAAATCAAGTGGAATATTAACATTAGTAATTTTTGTTTCTGTAACTCCCATTACAACGAAACGAAATCGGATCGAGTTCATTTAAGAAATGGTTATCAAAAATGTCGATGTTGCAACGGAAGCGTTGTTATAAAGTACGGAAAATCAAGGAACTTTCTTCGCAAATATATAAAATACGCAGAAAATAATATTTGAAACTTATTGGGTGTAGTTTTAAATAAATATCTTGGCTTCCATTTGCGTTTGGGTTTACTGGGCTAAATAAGTCTAAAGTGACTGTCACCACACATCTTTTACTGAGCTGGTAAACACAGTGTTCAGGCTACTGTTAAACTTTCCATGGAAATCTACCAAAGTTGACACCGAAAGAGGGTAGCACTTTAACCGAAGATTTAGTTTTTAAAATTCACTTAAGATTAAAGTCACGATGTACGTTTCGATCGCTAATGCCAGTCTTCATCAGACTTTTACATCGTGAGACAGAAGATTAATTATATCATTATTTACCAAGATGGCGAGTCCTTTTTTATGACACGATTTGGTTGGTTTGGCATAATAGTAAAACCTTTTAAATCTTAGTATATTATTACAATACAGTATTTCTTCTGAAGCACCTCCTTCCCTCAGTCTCCAAACTAAAATTGATTATGTATTTTCTTCAACCCTGCATAACTTTTTGTTAAATGTTTAAATTAAAAAGTAATCCGGCAAATCATGTGTTCTTCTCTCAACCCGCCTAGATTAGCCCTTACTAGTCGCGGGTAGTGTAATACTCTGCAAGAAAAAGTGTATGAAATAAAGATTTTGTTGTTATTGTTGTTGTATTAAAGAAACTTTTAAATTAGCTGGGAGTCTTAAAGGGAAAGTTTTTCTTTTCAATTTTCACAAACCAAACACAGCTGATGTGCCACTGATGAGCTCCATTATAAATCCAATTTCTAATTATGCTTGATTGCCAACTGAAAAGAGACATTTTTATGTCTGTACCTATTACAAAACTTCATCAAATGAAGAGAAGTTAATGAACAATGAATTCAACGAACTGCCTGAACTAACGTACATCAAACATCAATCAAGAAAGTTCTCTAATTAATCACTGAAGAGATTTTGTTAAGACAGTTGATTAATTGATGCATGAGCTGTCAAATTAAAAACTGTACATACTGAACACGAGTAAAAGAAAGAATTTGAAATGAAACTGTGAAATCAATTTAAAGTATGGGGTATTTCAAGATAAAGATTGACTAGCAGTATGCCACTTATATATTTCCAATGCCCTTTTTATATTTTGTTTCTTCGTCAATAAAAACCGCTCACAGAAATTAAATAAGAACAACCCGAACAGTGGCCAAAAAATTAAAAACAATGAACCTCGGAAAAAATACTGTTTTCTTCTTTCGCGAGGAATAAATCTTTTACCTATCTAGACATTTCGTGCTTGCCGAAACAGCAGATTTAAGTACCACTGAAAGCGATTCCACAGGTAAGCGGCGAACCAAGAATCTCGTAACTTTTGAACTAGTTGATGAAACCCTATGAAGTGACCATTCATTTTGTTTGTCTTTAACGATGAACTAGAAATGATTGGTGTTATAATATTCATTCTAAGTTTTGAGCCAATTGATGAAACACTATAAAGTGACCATTCATTTTGCTTGTCTTGAAGAGTAGAAATGATTGCTGTTATTCATTCTAACTTTTGAACCAGTTGATAAAACTCTATAAAGTGACCATTCATTTTGTTTGTCTTGAAGTGTAGAAATGATTGGTATTATTCATTCTAACTTTTGAACCAGTTGATGAAACCCTATAAAGTGACCATTCATTTTGTT
>JAOCNB020098581.1:0-11580 GCA_026546465.2 Palythoa caribaeorum | reverse complement strand
GAGAAAATCCGCTGACCATCAAGCATCAAGTTTCGATCCCGTTCAGTCGTGAGTTTTGGCACTGGGAACAAATGGAAAAAGTTCGAACCGGAGCATTCTCGATGGCATAAAACCTACTTTCAGCTTTGATATTTCAAACCAGACAATAGATTTTTTACGATGCTTTGTTCTTCAGAAGAGCTGCTGACAAAATCGCTACATTTTAATAGTCGTACAGGCCCAAATAATGTTCGTATAGCCTGGATGGAAACAGCCGAAACTAATAATCGTACAGACCCGAATAGTCCCGTATAGGGAGGAAAATTTGCTCAAAAAAAATAAACGTACATGTACGTTTATTCGGGAGTTAAGAGTAACAGCCATTAGAAGTCTTTTATAGGTGACTGGGAATTCTGTGGTTCTCTTCCTTTGGGGAACTGCCAAAGACCATTTAATATATTCTTCATTAACTTTCTTAAAATAACCGGACAAGTTAAAATATACATCACAATGTGTTCATCAGTAAGGCCCTGATCATATGGAACAGACTACCCAGTTAAACGGGCTGAGTTTTTCTGGTGCTAAGATCCCAGCCATCCATTTATAATTCTCTGCTGTAAAATTTGGCTTGTGATTTTATAGGTGTCCCCTGTTAGCAGAGGGGAATCCCCTCTGCTAGATTTTAGAATAAAGATGTTCTTACTATTGAATATGGGAGTAAGCTAGTGTTTTCAGCCCACCCAACTGGACCAGCTAGGCTGTCTCATATGATTGAAGCATTAGAAGTCCTTCTTTGAACTTTGAACTTTACTGATAATTTCAGTTATATAAAAAGTTTACAAAAACCCATTTAATCTGCAAGTAGCATAGAGCTAATCGAGGCAGGTTAATCATTATCAGTATGAATTTTTGTAAAAAATATTTACTAAAAAATAACTAAATTTTTAGTTATTTTAAAGTACAACTAACACATGTATATTTTTTTTGTTGTTTATTTTTCACCAGAAGTGGTCGGAAAATGAGGAAGTGTAAAAAAAGAATTTTTGAATTTGGTCAATACATATTCTTGAGTTTTTAACTGTAATTGAAGTTTGCAAGTTGTTAAGTCATGACACTGCTTTTTAGGGGTACTGGATTGTGATGTCATTCTTGACATTTCTGGATCAAAACTTATCAAGATTAACATGAATAAGTGAAAGGATTTTGGCTCACAAGAAAATTTGAGAAACAATTATAATGATAGAGAATGCTTGGGAATTCTCTTCCCAGTTTGTTAGGAAAGCATGCATTGCCCAATCTGAGAAAGGCCAGGAATGACATCACTACCCAGTCCCCTAGAAACACAGTCATGAACCATGAATAGCAAAAATTATACTAGGTCGACCCACTATATTTATAGAAAAAAAGATTTGAACAAAATAAAAAAAATTACCAGAAACTTGTACTTCAAATCATGATAACAAAAATTATGTTAAATCATTTGAATCCCCCAAAAAGTTAACTAGTGTCAGTTGCACTTTAAAAAATGCATCTTTTGTTTTTGTTTTTAACAGAACTGGTCTTGTCTATGATGAAGTTATGCTGAAGCATATCAATGTATTTGATAAGTATGTGAATTGAAACAATTTCCTTAATTTAATAAATAATTTATATTTGACTTTTTTATGAAATTGTAAAATCTGAGTTTCTTTCACCAAACATATTCTAAAGTTTTTTTAAGGCTTTCTTCTCATAGCAGTGCCATGATTCGGTATTGGCAGGTTATCTGGAAGCTGCATAAAATTAATAATGCATAAAATATTTTTAGTATATGATATTATTTGAAGGTATTGTGCCATCCAGTAAATATTTTTTTAGATTTAATTTCATATATATTAAAATAAGAAGTCATGTTTATTGCCTAGATGTTTTGCAGCCTATCTATCCTTAAATCAGATATTTCAATAAAAAAAGAATTGGATATTTAAAATTGGTACACATCCGGACAAATCTGGCCATCCATTGGAGAAATAGGGATAGGAGGGGCCTGAAATTTTACATTATTCTATTATAATTGTGTTAATTTTTTATATTTTGTTAGATACAAAAGATTTAGCCTCTGTTTCACAACTACTTAAGATTTTCCCAGAACAAAAAATGTTTGTTGCCCAGTCAGTACTTTATCCTCTTTCTCCATGGAAAATCTGGTCTAGCTACCACACCTTAATTTGTTACCATTGAAGAAATTGAACTAATAAATACCAGATCTTGATAGCATTTTTGTTGTTTATTTATGTTATAAATATAGTAGACTGAAGTACTTACAACAATGCAGTTTTAATTCTATTTTATTTGTTGCTGTAAGTTATACCCAGATATATGGTTTTTGTTGCAGACATCATCCAGAAGTACCTGGTCGTATATCAGTACCATATCAAAAACACAAGGATTATGGCCTCCTAGAGAGATGTAAAAGAATTCAGGTATTTCTCAGCTGACTAAGATTTTGTGGCATGATCAGTGTATGTACAGTACTTAACCTTATATGATAACTTTTGATCAGTCCAAGAACCATTTTTCTTCATCTTTCTTCTAGATGTACCAAACAACAACAGTTTATTGAGTGAATAAAATATTATTGCACCTTGACATTTTAAAATTACTATATACATTACCCAAAGTTCTATACTTTTTTTTCATTTTCTTAAAGTCTAGGACAGCAACAGAAGAAGAACTGTTATGTCTACACAGGTAAGTATTTACGTAATGAATTATTCAAACTATTTGACGTATAATTATTCAATATGTAGAGGTGTATTTAAAGTATGGGAATAGGTTTAGGTTCATGTTTTTTTTACCTTGCACATTATTTTAGTATTGAAAGGGAAGCTGAAAACCAAAACTTGTAATGGTACGCTGTTATGCACAGATTATAAGTCTAAATCCAACTATGAAAGATTCTTTTGATGCTTTGACATTGTAATATCGCACCGTTGGCAAGTGCAGTATGGCATCTCTCTTGACGAGATCCCTTTCCAGACCTCTTGGATTCTCAACTAGTTGAAGAAATCTCACAAAATGTTTGGTATACCAGAGTGCAGTATTGTTTTTAATGGTGCTAATTATTTTACAAAAAAACTGATACTTTGTAGCCAAAGATGCAGGCCATCAATAAATTGCCCTTGCTAACTGCCCCCCTTCTTACGGTGAAGAACTGAATCACGATGATGTGGCTGAATGAGGTCAGATGGCTCACTCATCACATACAGACAAGGGTTATAGTAAGAAACACATACACAATTGTTGCCGCTTTACCCACATACACAACCTTGGAGCACTTACAGCACCACAGCCAGATGGCAAAATAGATATGCAAAGGGCACATGTGAGGGTTTATATACACCAATTATTTATTGGTCTAAACACAATAAAAAAGGGGAAACTCTAGTGTTTTCCTTTATCTCTTTTTCTCTGACATTTTTAAGGAAGGATACAAAGGAGACAGTGAAATAGGACATACAGTTCTTTGCGAGCATTATATTCAGGGCCAGGTGTCGATGACACTACTAGGGCAGCCTCAGCTGAACTGGATGCCTTGAAGCCCAGCCATTGGGATTTGCTATGCAGGCGGCAAACTAAGGAGTATTGGGCAAACAGACATCTTTTTTAAGGGTGTCCACCAAAATCTGCAAATGAGGGCGGTGTGCAGGTCTGCAAGCCTGAGTCTTCTCCAAGCATCTTTATCTGATATCTT
Source organism: Palythoa caribaeorum (assembly GCA_026546465.2). Taxonomy (NCBI): domain Eukaryota; kingdom Metazoa; phylum Cnidaria; class Anthozoa; order Zoantharia; family Sphenopidae; genus Palythoa; species Palythoa caribaeorum. The sequence goes on along the minus strand of JAOCNB020098581.1, from coordinate 7,868 downwards.
ATGGAGGTCTCCATAAAGGTCACTATTGGAGATGCCCTTTCCCCAGTTGACATTTAGCACGACCCATAACATGTGGGTGTACAAGCTGTCAAGCGATTTCTGCGGTGATGCATTCGTTGCCCAAAACTCACTTCCGTACAGGAGAACAGATTCTACAGTCGCGCATAAGAACATGATCTTGAGTTATCTTGAAATACTTGATCTCCAAAACTTCTTCATGTCATTTAAGGCGTTCCAAGCTAAGGCTTTAGGGATCTTCATATCTCGGGTGACAGAGTTGACCCATGACCCTAGGTACTTGAAGTCGGCCTCACAATCTCAAAGAGCTGTCCACTTTGCATCTGTAGCGAAGGTACAGAAGGAGTGCAACACATCATCATTTTGGTCTTCAGTTCATTGATTGTGAGCCCAACTTTGTGACACATTTCTTCTAAACGTGTTAGCAGTTCCTGTTCCTGTGAGGTATTTTGCGATGACAAGGCGATGTCATCGAAAAAGTTGAGGTCAGTGAATAAATTTGCTGAGTGCCTTCGTGGTCTCTGTTGCTGTAGCATAACTTGGCCAAGCTCTCTTTCTCTCCTGTTGACGGCAATCCAAAAGGCATAGTCAAGAACCACTATGAACAAGAATGGAGCTAGTGTGTCCCCTTGGAGCCCACCTGTAGTAATATCCAATTCATCAGATGTTCCATCTGTAGTAACAACTCTGGTTCTAGTGTTGTGCACATCGATCAAATGGCCATAAGTGGCTTCCGTGGAATTCTATATTTCTTCAGGATCTTGAACATTTCTCTTCGCTGGATTAAATCAAACGCCTTTCTGAAGTCCAAAAATGTTATAACCGCAGAGAGGTTATTCTGTTGTGCCTCCTCAAAGATGCGACATAAGGCTTAGAATTTGGCTTGCCATGGATCTGCCCTCTTGGAATCCATTCTGGTTAAATCAAAGACAGCATTTGGTGGGTGCACGGTTGCAGTTGAGTATCATCAGATTGTAGATCTTGACTATCACACAAGTGAGACTTATTCCTTGGTAATTATCAGTTTTAAAGAGATTTCCTGATTTAGGAACTGGGATAATATTGGAGAGAGACCTCTGATCAGGCTTGTGGCTATTCATCAACGAAAGGCTGTACCGGTATAGGATTATGTCATCTAGGTCGCAAGTCTTGTAAACCTCTGGTGGAATGTTATCCGAACCAGCACTTTTAACCAGTTTGAGGAATTTCTTGGCCTGCCTGTTTTCCCCGTGAAAAAAGGGCCATCGTCAGTGTCGGGGTTGCAGAGAATGTTTGGAATGTCTTGCTCATTACCTGCTATATCCTGTAAGCTACCCATCAAATGTTTTAAATGATTAAGCAAATTAGAGACGCATTCCTCTGGACCAGATCCAGCTGTTTGGCCCCTGAGAGATTTGTTTCAGCCACTAATTTCATTTACAACTTTCCAGGCTTTGCTGTACTTTCCAGTTGCGTGCGTCTGCTCGATTCTTGTATCTTTCTCCTCTAGATCATCTGCCATAAGCTGGTCGTAGGCACTATAGAGGAACTTTCTTGCTTCATCTAACTGTTGTTTCTGAAATCACCACAGGTTACTGATGCCAATGAAGCCTGTAACTCTTTCAGCCTCTCTTTAGCTCTCGCGATCGTGGAATGTTTTGATCGTAATGGTTTCCGTGACTCTACCTTACAAGGAACACATTTCGCTGTGGCAATTTCATTGGCGTTTTTTTTTCCTGGTATCGTTCAGAGGGATCACTGCATTCCTCATCCTCTAAAAGCTGGAAACGGTTCCTAATTTCAATACTTTATTGCGCTTGGAAATCCTGACTTACTGCGAACAGATTCCAGTTATACTGAGGTCGCTTTTTCCAGCGCTTTGGGACCCACAGACTTAAACGAACCATCATGTGCACCACTCGATGATCTAATCCCAGGCTTGAGAACAATCAGTAGGCTTCTGCATTCAAAACACTTTTTAGCCACTTCTTTCTAACCAATATATAATCAAGATGGCGTTTTGCTAAAGTGTCGTGGTCCTCGAAGATCTATCTCTTTCCAAGACGCTTCCGAAAACAGGTGTTGACAGCCAGAAGGTTATTCTCTGTAAGTAATTCTGAGAGATATTAACCATTTCTATTCATGAACTCATGATATGGGAATGGGGCATCTTCCAGCCTTAGACGTGCATTGAAATACCCAAGGATGCATAGGAAGTTGTGAACAGGGGTGTAATAAATTACTGCAGGTAGAGTGTCTTAGAAATCCTTGACTACATTCTCAACAGCCACATTTGTGGGAGAATGAGCAGCCGGAAAATACAGCCCGCAAAACCTGGAAGGAGTACGTTTTCACATCGCAAAAGGCATCCTTTGCCTTGGTGCACAAGAGGAGACCGACTCTTCCTACTGATCACGAAGCTTGGGCTTTATTTCTCCACACAGAAGAGGTAACAAAATAACAGTCCTCGGTCTTATGGAATTTGAGTGGCAGTGGTGGATGATTCTGGCCTCCAAGGATGCCAATATTTCATTAGCTGGCACAGTGAGCGAGCTCCCGTGCTTTGGAATCAGCTTTGATTGTGCATGCATTGAAAGATGCCATGATACAATGCAACAGTGCTCTGGAGTTGGTGCTGGTATCAGAAATGCCCTTGCCAGGAGGATTTGGGGACAAGCCATTATTAGATCTTCCTGTAACAATAGGGAGATGAACGCCGACAGCCGCAGCTTGTTTCCTGCCCACTCCCGGGACCAAAAGTATAGGATTTGTGATACTTGAATTCTTTATGGTGTGTAGCTTAATGACGCGAAACATGAGACCTTGGTGGGTTGCAACTTTTCAACCAGGCCTGCACGATGGCCGTTGGCTAGCAATGAGCTCATCCGCCCTTTGACAGTTCTGGTGTTGTGCCACCCTCTTTACCAACTTCGAGCTGGTGGTGGAGTCGGTTTAGTTGCCAATTATCCGACCATGTGACTGGTTGTACTGGGTTATATGTTACCAGTAGCAGAGCAATCTCTGACTCTGACAGTGTCGAGGGAGAAAACCAAAGTACCAAGAGAAAAACCCTCTTCATCAAATCGAGATTGATAAATCGCAGTATGGGAGTCAATCCTGAGTCATAGAGGTGAGAGGCACCAAGAATGACCGCTGCACCAACCTGATCTCGAGGGTTTTGATTAAAAGAAACAGGGTTATCCTTAACTGCAATCAGCTAAGAAAATTAACCTGCTGCTGCCGCTTCGGTACAACTGTATTTAGGCTTATAAGGGATATTATAGGTTATCTTGGTTTGTATTTTAGAAATTTACGAAGTTATCTACATCCCTGGATTAACATCTTAATTTATCCCTGTAGCCAAAATTACATTGACAAAATGAAAGAAACACAGAACATGTCATCAAGAGATTTAGCTCGACTTGGAGATGAGTACGATTCGGTATATATGAGCCAGGTAAGATTTGGCATTTTCTACGTTTTGATTATTACGACCCATGGTTTCAAAAATATTGCTCACCTCATGACAGTTTGACCGTTATTACGTTTTGGAAGGCCAGGGAAGAATTGATTAGCTAATATTTGATTCTAACTATAAACACTGCGATAAAAAAACATTAATATAAAAAGATAAAGAGCTCAAAAGCTATACTGCGTTTCGATGTTTTCATAGCATTATCAAGTCTTGAAAGGAAGTTAAGAAAATACAAGTCTTAAATACCAACAAGAACAATAATTGCCAATTAAAAAGACAGTCACAAGGAAAAATGTTACTGGTCAAACAAAAAAAGTTTTGCACTGGCTGTATAGCTGACATAATCTGCATCGCACAGATCACATGATAATGCATCGCTGGTAAACAATCGACTGCTTAAATTCTTTAGGCATAAGGCCTTGTTCTAATCTCTTGCACACAAAAACCGGTTGCAATACGAGCTCAATCTTATGACTAAGGTCGCGAAATTGCTTGGAAACGGCATTGGCAGTAACTTGATTCTTAAAAGGAAGACCAATTCTGATCGTAAACAGAATTTATCTCTTATATAACTACTAACTGCGGTTTTAATACATAACAAAGAAAATTGCTGATGGCGACATCTGCGAGAACCGTGGGATAGTCTAGGTGACTAAAGATGTAGCGCAATTTGTCACAGTAAAAGACAAAGTATAAGCAGGTGTTGCATAGTCTTTGAGGCCTTGTTCTAAAGATTGACTAAAGATTGACTAAAGATGTAGCGCAATTTGTCACAGTAAAAGACAAAGTATAAGCAAAAGATAAAGTATAAGCAGGTATAAGGAAGCAGGTATAAGGAAGTTAAGTATAAGCAGGTGTTGCATAGTCTTTGATAAAGAGTCTTTGTAACGTTTAACCGGGCTGTGGAAATGTAAGAGCAAGCCATTGTTTGGAGGTTTCCTATAAACTTGAGTTTAAAATTAAGTCCCACTCTTGACAATTTCATTGCCAATTAAAGGAATATTCTGACCGGGAGTTCCATTGCAAATTCCATGCTGGGGTGCAGGTTATCAAGAGTAGTGAGAAACACAGAAGCAGTCTCAGTGCTAAGCATTTTAGCCAATGTATCATCCCAGACCGTTCATACAGGTCGGGCATCAAACCATCGTGGGAAAGCTTTTCTTCCAGGTAGCACAAAAAAGCATTGGCCATCAGAGGGGAACCCATGGCAACCCCATCAGTCTGTTCGTACAATTGACTGAACATTAAACTGGAAAAGTTGTTTGGTTGTGTTAATTTTGAGTAGTTTATTTCAGCATTTTAAGGCCATACTTGTATTGAACCAACCCACCAGTAAAAACTTTATTAACCAGGATGTTAATTGGCTCACTTAAGGGCATATACGTGAAAGGTAATGTCACATCATAAGAGACTAAGATGACTTCATTCACGAATTTTGTCAGAAAAAAAACAAGGACATCGTTGATAGCGTACTCATTTGATAGAGGGTGGTTTGAGTTTCTCTTTAAGCCATTAGCGAGACTATAATTTTAGGTGCTTGTTGCTGATAAAATGGGCATCATACTCAGTGTTTTTATGGGTCTTAGAAAGGCCATAGACGTGTGCCAGTGTGGAATTGTTTGGTGAAAGTAAATTGGCAATTGCTGGTGGAATTTGATGTAAAGTTGTTTGCAATTCTTTCTGTTTCTGTAAGAGCGGGTAGAAATATTCTGGTGGACGTCCACGTCTTTTTGGTCGCTTTTCATCAACGTGTACGAATTTAGAAGTGTTATTAACATGCAGAAGCAGCGTTTAAAAATTCGATTTTGTCCATCACAACTACCCCAGAACCTTTATCAGGCTTGGTGATTATGATGTCGTCACGTTTCTTCAAGCGATTGAAAGCGTTTACAAGAGCCTTGGGTGGATTGGGGCTTATACGATGGATATAGTTCAAGATAAGTGAGCGTAGTGTCGAACTTGCCAGTTCCTTTCAGTAACAGCTCTAGGTTGCTCAAATGTCACTTGGATATCGGTGGGTGAGAACCTTTTTCGGTAGGATAAATTTAGACCTCTGCAGATAAGAAGCTTTTCGAATAACAAAAGGCGATATGAAAAGAGATTGTTTAAATGCTCATTGACATCAAACTTCTTTGTTATTAATCGCATAGCCCTTTTATCATTCTTTGTACTGGTTGTTGCCTAAGATACCCAATGTCCGCAAAATGACAACGAAGCGAAGCAAAGAGCACTTATCTCTGAGGTCTTTGTAAGCATTCTGATTTTCATCCATGAAGTGTTTAAGTTGGGAGAGTTGGGATCTTAATTTCTCCTTGATGACATCCTTTTGGTACGTTTCTGAAGATTTCTTCTAAAACTAAATTTCAAACGTAAACGTAAAAATTCAATGGCGCCTTGCATTTTATGAAGCGTTGGCTACAAATTTGAAGACGTCTAAAAAGGTGCAGCTGATTATCACGTTGGAGTATAGACCCTATGCGAAAATGGCGGCGATTTTATTATTCTTTTGTCTAAATTCAAATTAGCCTTTCTAGCCTCGTCCTTGTATTAAACTTTCAACAGAATATGTTACTTTACTTTACTTTACTTTATTATTACTCTCTACCTCCCCGAAGGGCTTTTCGGGTACCAACCTACCGAAAACGAGGCTGGTAAGGCTAATTTGAATGTAGACAAAAGAATATTGAAATCGCCGCCATTTTGGCATAGGGTCTATATGAATAAAGATGGATTCTGAAAAACATTCAACTATAAAAAAATTCTGATAAAATATATTTTTTTAAAAGATAAAAAGCTAAAATGCTCAAAAGCTGGACGAAGTTTCGACGATTTCATGACATCATTATCAAGTCAAAAAAGTTAAGAAATTAAGAGTCCAAGCACTAACAAGAACAATAGATGGATTCAATACGCGCGACACTTTTGTGTTAAATCAGTAACATTTTTCTTTGTTACTGTTTCTTTACTAGCAATTGTTGTTCTTGTTAGTATTTAAAGCTTGTAATTCTTAACTTTTTGACTTATTAATGATGTTATAAAAATGTCAAAACACCATCCAGCTTTTGAGATTTTTTATGTTTTTAAAGATTGTTTTATTGCAATTTTTTATATTAACCCATCCTTCTTCGACTATTTGATTCATTTCAAAAAATAAATGTTTTTGAACAAATACAAAACTCTTGGACTTCATATATTGATTTCCAAACATCGATATAAGAAAATGCATTGCCTTCCGTAACCTCTTCCCCTATCTGCAATCCCCGCTAATTTAGTTACGCTAATTTATTTGTTGGTTTTATTGAAGAGCACATTTTCCAACAATACTCAGGCCCAAATCCTGAACTCTTTGGACGCTACATTGACGATTGTTTCGTTGCCACATCCTGTAGCAGATTTGACCTAGAAGCTTTTATTTCTTTTATTAACTCTTTTCACCCTTCACTTGATTTTATCTGGGAGATCAGTGAAACCTCCGTCACCTTTCTTGATATCTTGGTCAGTATCACTGCCAATTATCTTAGCACCAACATCCATTATAAACCCATTGACTCTCACACTTATTTATTGTATTCATCCTCACATCCTAAACATACCCTCAATGCTATTCCCTTTTCACAGTTTCTACATTTAAGACGACTCTGTAACGACGATACTAATTTATTTCACAAATGTATTGAGATGCGCTCTTTTTTCATCAATCGACAGTACCCTGCCGCTATTGTTAACCGCGCTATGAAAAAGGCCTTTTCCATTGATCGTATTACTGTACTCACTCCTAAGCTCCGTGCCGACAGTGATCGCATTCCGTTTGCAATAACTTTTCACCCCATCAACAACTCTATTAAGTCCATTGTTAATCGCAACTTTAATTTACTCAATTCTGATTCCAGTCACGGTTTTCGATAAAAAGCGGCTACCGGCGGTATTACGCCGCCTATTTTACGTCTTACCGCCGGTTATTGTACTCCTTAAAAAATTAATTTTCTTAATATGTTTATATATATATACTAGCAAAAACTAATGATAAAAATGTCCGACGTTTCGGCGACATCTTGGCGCCATTGTCAAGGGAAACTAAAATAATTATGCGATTTACGAGTAACTAAGAGTCATTAATTTGCATATGTTAGACAAAGACCTTGGCGCGAATTGAGTCTGATTGTACATTTAAACACGGTCGTAATTGTTTAATGAATAACATTTCATTAACGAGACAATCAAACTTGTTTTGGCATTTTTTCAACACGTTAAAACAATTGTGAAGGTCATCCGGAACTTTGCCTGCGTGTTTAAGATCGTAATGTTTGCGTACTGACGATGTCTTGTTTCTATGTCCATCAACACGTACAAATAGATGCCCACGGGTGTATCCGACATAACCAGCATCGCACTGGTC
>JAOCNB020098545.1:0-11580 GCA_026546465.2 Palythoa caribaeorum | reverse complement strand
ACCTGGTCTAAAGCAGGGAAGAGTACAGATCGTGATTCCGATTCTGATGATGAATCAGAATGTGACAAGCCTGTGGCTAGGAGGGGAAGGAAAAGGCGATCAACCTCTGATCCATTCCAGTACTTGGCAGAAAAAACCGCCAAAGAAACAGAGATGAGAAGAGAAGAGTTGGAAGTAAAGAAGCAAGAACTACAAATGCAGGCCGAGCTGCAGAAGCAGCAGTTCGACCTTCAGCAGGCGCAAATTAAACAAATGTTAGAAAACCAGACAAACACACAAAATCTGGTCCTTGCCCTTATCAATAAGATTGCAAAGTGAACAGTTGAAAAATTAACCGTTAGTGTTTTTCCTGCATGTTTTCTCATAGACTTAGAAAACATAGTTCCAATTAAATTATTCTGTCGATGACAGCTAGTTATTTTTGCATAAATTATAAATTTGAAATAAGTTGTGACTGAAATGCTTTGGCTGATGATTTTCAAATATTTCTTGCAAAGTCAACTCATTTAAACTGGTTTTGTATTGTTGGCAAAAAAAAAAAAACTTTCCTGTTAATCTTATGTCTGCACTTTATAGCTTACAAATTTAAAAATAGTTATAGTTACAGTTCATGTAACTGGGAAGGATACTGCTAGTATGCAAATATATCTTGCATGGTTTGTAATAGAGGGGATTAGGGTATTTGATTCAGTAATACTTTTATTTATATTTTTTTGCATTTGTTACATTGGCAACAGCAGCTTAGAATTATTAACAGACTTTTTATTGTTTGTATGCAAATTAGTTAGTAGATCATACACTAATTGCATGCCAAAGGGCGTTCCCTAATTCCTAACTGTTTTGAAATCATCCAACCTCTTTCCAGCATTCATTAAACCAATTTTTGGTAAATTTTTTCTAAGGTTAAATTAAAAACGGTGAATATCTATACTGGTGTCGACGGCACCAATTTAATTGATTGTCTTAATAAGAAGGCAAGGGAAAGGGACTTGCAGGATGGGGGTCTTGAATTATTTTGTGCTCCTAAACTGGGCTCACTAGAGGGGGTTAAAGGGTCGACTTAATAGAGGATGTAGAGTAATTCATTTTGTATATACTTTAATGAGAGATTTTAGTTTCCATATCAAACAGTGGGTTGTATACACCAGTAAGCCAGCTTGGGATTTACTGTTTCTTTGTTAGAAATAGAGTATTGTACTCGCTCAGTATAGTATAGTATTTTACTGGGGCCTAAATAGAGGATAAACAGTATTGCTGTTGGTGTCAATTTCAATGCCTTTATTCCAAGAAAAGAGAGGAAGCTGTGCCAGGGTGAGGATGGGATGGGGTCTTCCCTTTTAAAAGGGGGTGGGTTATTAAACAGGCAGGGCTGGTATAGAAGGGGGCACCCCCCCCCCCACACACACACACACACACACACCAACTTTCAAACCTAAGTCCATACATTTTCTTAAATACATGTTCTGTTCTAATAACAAATTAGCCCTTTCCCCCAATTGGCCCAAAGTAGCATTTTAGATGGTCACCACCGGTCCCTGTGACACTCCAACAGCCCTGACAGTGATGCCCTCTAAATACTATCAGAGTTTTTAATTTTTGCTACAAACAGTATTTGTTTTTAACATCAGGCTGGGAATTTGCTGTAGCTTGGTTCCTTTTTACTTTTAGAGTAACTCCATAATATTTTATCTACATCAGACCTTTTACCAAACACAGTACACGTACAGGTAGACCCAGTACATTAGGCCAAATATTCATGAATAGTTGGTGGGTCAAGTTCAAAGAACATTGATGTTGTGTTACCGTAAAGGCAGGTGAGGATGTTTCTGAAGAGAGCTGAAATTATATACTGTTTTCCAACTGCACTCAACTGCAACTTCAAATTTTTTTTAAAATCCATGAACTTAAAGTAATTTACAACATCTCCAAAAAGCCACTCAACTGACACCCTTACAGAACTCATGGCTTGGTTAAATGCCTGCATTTCAGGTGTAAATACTAGGACCTCTCCAGGACGGTATGGGGCAATCAAATTAGGACGAAGAGGGTAGGCTGGATCACCATAGAGACACATTACTTCCCCTCTTGGACTGTAAGCTACTGCTTCGAGTGTGTCCAACAAGCCGGAGTCTTTCAGCATTCCTGCATCGTGCCGTCGACCTTCTACTGGGCCATAAAGATTTCCTATGAGCCCATTTGGAAGTGCAACAGATTGAAATTTTAATGCATGCACCCGCTTGTGCCCATTGTAAACCACACGTTGCTTTTCTCCTGGGCGACAAATTGGGCGAACAGTGCCATCTATGAATCCAAAACAATTTGTGAGGGGAGTTCCTTTCCTTGTTATAGCCTGTGCGTATTCCTGGAGGGCTGCAGGGGAGAGAAATGGCTGGTTCCAAGACGATAATCGAAAACCATGATGAATAAACATCCAATCCATAACAGCATTGCTAATCATACAAAGTTCTGGAACAGGACGAGCAAAAGTGTAAATCAAATCATAATAGCGACAGGGATAGGCTAATCTTTTAAGCAATATGCAAAGGCCTTCAATTCCATTGCATACAGTTCCTTGTGGGCACACAAAACTTGCAGGAATCCCCAATGCTTCTGCTAAAATTGGTATGTCATCTTTGGCCACACGAAAGCTGGATTCACACTCGCTGGAATCGAAGTTATCCAAACAAAATCTATCAAATTCCCAGTATGGATAAGACGGATTAGCAGATCGGTAATACTCATATAGAATCAAAAACTCCTCGTCGTCGAGATATCCATCGCCGTGAGCTAGTATAATGGAGTTTCTAACATCTTTAAATGACATTTTCGTTTCAAAGTTTAGCTCGTAGTCCGTTTCTCGTAGTCAAAATCTTAATGTAAAAACAACAGCTCGAATTTCGCGCGGTTTCTTCGTACTCGGCCCAGTCCACCCCTCGTCAAATTTTCCCCTTCCTTCGTAGTCGGTAGTCCGTAGTCGTCCTATCTTAAAGTCACTAATGCCTTTAAGTTCTGCACAATGTTCCAATTGGCATTTCTGTGGTTTCCCTTTCAAGGATTAAATTTCCCAATTGGTGACCTGGTTAGGGTTATCAATTGGGAAGTAAAAATTAGTCGATTTTTGGTCATCTTCATGACGAGCTTTAGCCGCAAAAAAAATTCGCAACATGCAATCATCAAATGTGTTATGTCAATAACTTTTCTACAGTGAGCTAGTTGTATAAAAAGCTGTGTCATTGAGACGTCATCACAAAATGACATCTGTTTTGATTATGTAAATATCTGTACAGCACAGCTTGTCAAAGAATTCAAATTGCATCGTGTGTTTTCCCTTGCCTTTAAATGTTGTAGCACAACCTTCATAGCCCGGAAACAATACTAAAAAACGCAAATCTAATGCCTATTTTGATGATAGGAACATAAACAACACTACGGCTCAGGGCTGTAATATTCTAAAACATATATGTTTGGGATAACCCTCAGTTTCAGAGTAAAAGAACACCACGTAGGCGGTTTAGAATTGTTTTAAAAACCCAAGCGAACAAGAATTTGCGGACCGCAACTGAGCCGGTATTGCGGTGTAAACTTGATAAACCACCAACTGACATAAACTGGCCTGGCATTGCCAGTTCCGGTCACATACCTATTGAAAATAACCGAGAACATCGCGTTCGGCTAGCTTGAACCGAAATGTCCACATTGCCGTTTTCATGAACAAAACTCTTTGACAACACCATTTAGCAAACAAATCCCTGAAAAGAGACCTCCAATTCGCGCCCCTTTCTAAGTCTAACCGCCTCCTGCAATATTAGAGCTAAGCGTGCTTGGGCCAAGACTTCCCATTCGCGCAAAGTTGTACATGATCGTACACAAACTGAGAAGCTTTGCAGCAGGAATCTGCAGGGTGTTTTATAAGTTAAAAGTTCACTAAGTTAATAATGCATAACTTGAGCGCGAAATTCAAGTTAGAAAGCACGATGAATTTGGTTTTCCAGTCATATTCGGCATGATTTCATCATGGATGTGGAAGGCATCCATCGATCGCCTTCCGATCATCTTTGGTCGCTTTCGAGAGTCACAGGCCAAAATCGCGACCCTGGAAAGCACTGATATGTTCTTACATTGAGTCTTTGTGGTGGAGTGAAACCAAACCGATTCGCCCAAAATGAAATTTTTCGAATATTTCTAGAGGAAATACGATCAGTGCCACCAGCACATCTGAAGCCCATCAAGCGAGGTTGCTCGTTCAATATGCAGCCATCCAAACTCCTTGTTGTCTCTTTGTTTGGTCTTTTTGCTGCACTACTTCGACAGTGAGATCTTGCTGATAGTTTCGTGGGATTGCCGAAATTTGTTCTTGTTCTTAAAGCAGTAAATCAACTCGCTCTAGACGACTGTGAGCAATCGTGCAGTTTAGGCGGGAAAAGCTTCAAGTCGGTTCCTGGCTCCCACGAAATGAAAAATCTTCAATCAAAAATCGACTAGTTAGAGTCGAAAATTGAAGAACTCCAAAAAAAAGAGAGCATCCAAGTTCTTTTGTGTCTTTTTCCTCCCCTTTGACGACATCTTCTCCATCGCACTACATTAGCAACAGCAGTGTAATCGAGGAGACATTGACTGGCCTGTGTTTTTGGCAACAGTTTTATATTTGGCAATGACGAGGCGAAGGGGAAAATTCCTGAAACCCTTTCAGAAATAGTAATCATGGTAATCGATGCCAAGGGGTCTAAAAACGGAGTGGAAGAGCCTCTCTTGCCAGAAAAGTACCAGCGACTGCTGGAAAGTGTGAGAGTCCCGGATTAGGTGCTCTTGTATTTTAAACTTCAATCAAGATTACCAGATGTTGGTTGGCAAACATTGCTGAATCTCACTCAGCTTGGAAGAAGTGGGGTAAGTTTAATGAATTCTAAACATCACTTAAGGTGGCTCCATATAGCTATTAGCTAGTCTTCCAAATAAGAGATACATTAAGTATTGCAGTTGAGAGTTTTGTTTCCTGATCCCATGCATAATGTAAACATGCATCCTTTTCAAAGAAATCTAATGTACATTAGGGACTGGTCATTATTTATAGAGAGGGGGGGCTGGTGGATTCTGTAAAATGCAATGCATGATTTTCCGTGGCCCCCCCTTCTCCTTGAGCATGAATTTCCCTTTCCCCCCTCCCAAAAAAAACACTATCAAAACAAAAAAATAACAAACATTTATGAAGGTAAATGTGCTAACATTTTATAAAAAACATTCTGAAGAAGTTTGTTATAAAATTTACGTCCTTTTTGAATCCAGTTAATGAATCCGGATTTGTGTTGCTCTTCGCCCAGACCGTGTGTAAACAACAGATGTATCGACATCACATTTTCCAGCACTCTCAGTTGCTTCTTCTTCTTCGTCTTCTTCATACTCCTCTTCCTCTTCAGAGCTTGAATCCCCTATTTCTGCAAGGACATAGTCTTCTTCTGTATCTTGGTCTGTATCATCTTCAGACTCACTGCTCGACACATCTTCGCTTAACTGATCTTCTTCATCTTCTTCAATACGTCTAGATAGTTGCCTAATAATATTTGCTTTGATTGCTTCCAGTTTAACTTTTTTTGTTCCAGATATTCCAAGTTTATGGTATGCTATATACTTGTCTAACTCCAAAACCTTTAACTTTGATAGGCTCCTGTTATTAAACATCCCTTCCCAGTCATAGTCTTCGTACGTCTTACTAGCCTGTTCTTGACGTTTTTCAGCTTTATCTTTAGATCTTTTTTCTTTCCTTAAAGATAGAAGCTTCATATGATTGACATATGACTTGATGGCATCTTCGGTAACCACATATTTCTTGGAGAATTCTTTGATGTTGTCAGGATTATCAAAAAATGAGCTGTCTTTGTTGAACGCTGCCTTCATCTGTACCCTTGGATGGAAATCATCTACACCTCTGTCAACAGTGGGGGTGTCTTTTGGAGGACGATAGTGCAGACCAGGTCTTTGTTGATCAGGGTATGGTCTTGGTATATGCTTTATGCCAGCAGAACTGCAAAACTCATGAGAAAGACAATATTCACATTTTTCACCTTCTCCACTCTCACACGATCCTTTTAAAATTTCGAGATACATCTCTCCAATCTCACAATGTTCTTGCATAAATTTTTCGATTTTAAGGAAGTATGCATTTCCCGGAACTGTTGCTTTCTTTACATCTGACTTGGAAGAGGCATATTGCTGCAAGTATGGGGTGTTAAAAAAAAACTGTCTCTCTTTCTGTGTAGTAACATAGGATTTTATATAATCCCCGGCAGGACCAGGTTCGTCATGAATGGTTTGTGCCACTTCTTTTGCCACCCTCCAAGCATTCTTTTCTATACAGTCTTCTTCTCGCTTTTGGAGGTCTATCAGAGAAAGATTCTCGATTTCGTCTTGTGAAAGGCCATCAAGAGGTCCGTAATAGTTCCACTTCAGGGCACTCCCATCTACTAGCGCATCGCCTATCGCAGCATTAGATCTTTCCGCCTCATTTTGTCCCGAGTCACCTGGTGCACGGTGAACACGGCTAACACGATCTGAATTGTGAATTCTGGCTATTTCTATGTCTCTAAATCGAACCTCTAGGTTTGACACTCCAACTCCCGGCCCCGCATCTGTGGCTTTAAATACATCACAACACCACGGAGTGAGCTGCATTCTTTCGATGGTACAACAAAGATTCTTGCAGTCATTAGACACTTCCTCTTCTTTTTCGTAAAGGTTGTTGTCTGCAATAAGCTGTGAGCAATTATCAATGCAGCACTCAGCCTTTATTTGGATCTCAACAGCTTTGGCTTTAAGCTCATGTCCGATTTCTTTATCTGAGTTTAATATGCCATCTTCTTCTTCTGCGTTCCATGACTGAATAGCTTCATCAATTTGTTGCTCCACCCAACGTAGTTTGTGTTCTTCATAAAGTTTGTACTGGCATTCAGGCTCAGATGATGCATTTCTCACATCTTCCTCCATTGTAAGATCTGAGAAATAATATGCAGTATCGTGTAGATATGAGGAAAACTTTTTGAGTGGCATACTGTATGCATGTGATCTTGATTCTTGAAATAACTGGGGCTGCTCGTGACATAATCTCATATAATCCGAGGCCCAAACGCTACCTGAACTTCCGATATAGCTTTTAGGTCTAACAATTACCAATGTTTGATCGGAACTGTTTATAAGAATGTCTTCTTCTTGTTTGTGTTCAATACAACCTTTGATAACGCGAAGGGAAGCTGGAGTTTGATTGACTTTAGGCTCATTAAAATCATGTTGAGGCAATTCTCGTCTTTTGTTGGGATCAACAACATCAAACACGACGCCCGCTTTAGAATCTCTAGCACCAACATCAGTCCCTGGTCGTAAATACGCCTTGTCGTCCATGCTAAAAAGACAATCATTAAATTAGCACAAAACAAACAAATAACCAATAATTCACAGAAAATAGTCCAATTACATATTAACGTGTGATTAAACGTATATCGTTGGTCGTATTAAATTTATCATTGTATAAATACCTGATATAAACACTGTGTTGCTTTTGATGATTATCAAACATACTAAACTTTGCATTCCGAACGTGTGCACGCTGATGATGTGTCGACTCTGTATCATGTGACTCAGTCTTTGGAGGCTTCTTAGCACACCATAGCCATTTCCCATGCTTATGTGCCTTTGCTTGCACTGACCTCACATTTCTTGGTTTTCCTCTGTTTGTTACTGTGGTTGCAGATTTGATCATTTTCTTGCCTCTTTTAAACAGCGAATATTGTGCTAGTGAAAGAAAGTGTCTCTTTTTCACCCTATGGTGCGTGAAAAGGGTTGTTTCATGCCTTCTCCCATGGCAGGTACTTTTAGATTCAACAGCTTTTGCAATGAATTCTTCATCTTCTGCATCAAGTAGGCAAGGTGGACCTGCACCAAGTTTTCTCCTCTTGACTCGGTGTGTTTCCAGCAGGTCATCTGCTATTCTTTTAGTTGCTTGTTTGATTTTTCTGTTTGTCTTTTGTTGATCAAGATGTTCAAGTGTTTTCGAAAGTTCTTCCAATCGCTCTTTTAATGCATTTTTTTCGCCCTCAAGGTCAAGCTTTCTCTTTTGAGAGAGGGCGGTCACTTGCTTAGCAATCTTATGATCAATACATTTAATTTGATCTTCAATTTTACTGATCCTTTCACGTGTTCGAAGCTTATATATGTCTTTGGATGCATCCAGAACCCTTTCGCTTTCATCAGAAGCTACCAATACTTTGGAAAGAAATTGAACTGCTCGAGTAGGACTTATGCCGAGGTTGAAGGTCTCAGCTCTAGAATGTGATGCGAATATCACGGCTTTGAGAGCCATCTTATCATACTCTGTGTCCATAGAAGAAATAATTTTGGCTAGAGACTTTGCGTCTAAAAAAAATCGTACAGATTTATAGTCACTTCCTTCCAACTCCTCAATCTGTTGAAGTTCTAAAAGAAACTTCCCAATATCTGTTGTTTCATTCTGCAGAATCAAATATTGTTTCTTGCAAAAAGTTCCGATGTAAACACACAAGCCATGATCTTGGTCCAGGACGTGATCACGAAAATATGTCTTATCTGGTGTAGTATCCATGAAACCGCAAAACAAATCATATGCATCATCAAAAGGCAGAAAACCTATAGATAAATGAATAGATAGAGCCTTTATTTACGTGTCAAAAGAACTAAGAAATAGTTTAAATATATAAACTACCTATAGAGTTCTCTCCATCTAAACTTGAAGCCAATAGTTGTCTTAGCACATAAATAAGTCCTTCCAGAACTTTTGACAAACATGCATTCGTCGGTGAAGCTTTCAGTAAGCCTTCGAGCTTGTCAAGGTTGTTTTTCACATCACAAGTTTGCAACGATTTTCTTAGATGTTGCGTCAGAAACGTGAGATTGCGAAGTTCACTCCTCTTTTCTGTAAATGATTGCGTGTTAACTCGCGCTTCTTCTCTCAGCTGTTCTTTCTCGAAAGCAAGTTCATTTGACTTCGCCATCTTGGATCTTTGCTCCTCCTTTGGGCTACCTGTGGTATTTAGATACCATTCTCCCTCTTTCAAAAAACAAAATGGCGGACGAAGTGATTCAAGTTGATGAATATTCAGAAGTGGTAGAGTTTCTACGCCTGAGTGATCTGCTTTCATTTCAATCGAAATTCATTGCGGCTGGAGTGAAAAAGAGAGAACATTTTCAAGATGTAGACGAACATGATTTAAAGGAATTCGGTGAGTTTTTCTTCCGAAATCCCCATCCCTCTCTATTCTAGATAAACTACTCAACTGTATAAACTTTGTGTACTTCGACACATTTTCATTCATGTTTATCTGATAAGCTTTTTAAAAGATCGAATAAAATTCTATAAACATTTTTATTCCATTATCAGGTCTTACTAATATTGAAATCAAGCGCTTTTTACGCAAGAAAGGGGAATTATTACTGCCAAGAAAAACAACCACTGTTGTGGGCACATCAAATAATAATAACCCCAAAGTTCTTCGTGTTGGCTCAGTCACCTTCAACCGTTGTGACGCCGCTGAAAATAGTCCTTGGGAGAATAAGACGCTAGGATGGATCCCAAATGCGACCACAAAACGTGCCAGATTTATGAACAGCATTCTACCTTTGTATTATAAGTCTATGCACCCATTCTGTAAGAATGCACGTGAGTTTGTCAAAAGGTTCCACAACGAGGGAAGACATGAATATGATACAGAAGGCGCGGTTGAAAGGCTTGAGAAGCGAACCGATAATATCATGAACCCTAAAAATGCAGCAGCAGCCGGCAAATATTTCTGTGAAGATTATGTATTAACACAAGCTGACATACCTACATTTGAAAACAACCTTAAAATGGTCCAAGATATTCAGATTTCAATCCAGAAGCTGGAGAAAGATGTAAAAGAACATTTATGTACTCATTACACTAAAGGAGGAAAACTAATTTCAGGACACGTCTATCCAAAATCTTTTGATGAAAAAATTATTGGCAAACTTACAAAGGTCAGAGAAAGGGTATTACAAATAGAAGAAAGCCTTCTTGAAAAGCTGGAGAAGACTAAAAATATGTTCAAACTTTATAAACTTCGGAATGCAAAATCAAAGAAGCGTTCTAAGAAAGAAAACCGAAGGAAATCCAAGAAAAGGAAAGTTTCCAGAAATGCCATCAACATGCAGAAAGTACGCGAGTTCATTTCAAATGCTTCTAGTTCTGTAGAAGTAATTCAAAGCGAAAACTTAAACTTGGAAGCTCTAGCTATGATGTCATTGTCTCAAGTAAAGTATGTACACCTTATGTATGAAGATGGCCAAATATCTGATGATTCTGTTATAACTGATAAGTGAATATGTGAAAAACTTCCCAAGTAAAGAAAATCATCACTCAGACCCAGATAGTGATGGTGTTGATGATGATAGTGATGATGAAGTTGATGATGACAGTGATGATGAAGTTGATGATGACAGTGATGATGAAGTTGATGATGATAGCAACAGTGATGTTGATAATGGCAATAAAACCAATGATGATAGCAACAATGATGTAAATGTTGATGATTGATAAAATTGAAAAAATGGAATATGCATGTACTGTTTGGGAAAGTTAGTGTAAAATAAAAGTTGTTCATTTTGACAGTGATGATGAAGTTGATGATGATAGCAACAGTGATGTTCATAATGGTAATGAAACCAATGATGATAACAACAATGATGTATCTTAAAATGTTGATGATTGTTAAAATTGAAAAAAAAAGAAATAGAATATGCATGTACTGTTTGAGAATTCAAAGTTAGTGTAAAATAAAAGTTGTTTAGTTTGTTTTTTCAAAAGATGAGTCTTTTCCAAAATTATGTATTGAATTGTAGCCAGTACAGTCAAACACCAAAAGTGAGTAACATGAATACCATGCTAATTTCATTGTTTTGTATCTTTTCATTCGCACTATTTTAACTGTAGTAAATAGCGCAAAGTATTTCACACATTTACTTTTTGTACTCTTTTGCTGGTAAAATGCTTGCACAATTTTTCATGCCCCCCCCTTAAACTCATGCACAAAAATTGTTGACCCACCCCCTATTTGCACCAGGCCCCCCCTCTCTATAAATAATGACCGGTCCCTTAAAGCAAACAAATTATCTCTTAATATTGACAGAATAAATATAATTATGCAGTTCAAATTAAATTTACAACCAACTGTTAGAGCAAAAAGATTCAACCAAATAATTAGGTCTTCATATCGACTCTCATTTGACCTGGAAACCTCATATAGAACATATAACAAAAAAGATGAAAAGATGTATTGGTATTATTTCTAAAATAAGGTATTTTGTAAGTTTGCAGGTACTTGTTCCGTTACACTATACTCTAACCTTTCCTTTTTTAACTTATAGCTTAACCTGGGGAGCACATATCAAACTTTACTAATAAAGCCCCTTGTGACTCTCCAAAAAAAAGGCAATTAGAATAATCACATTCTCTATTACTCACATTCAGCTTCACTTTTTAATAAATGAGCAATCCTTTTAAATTTGATGATTTAGTCATTTCTTGATATCCCTCTATTTATG
>JAOCNB020098456.1:0-11583 GCA_026546465.2 Palythoa caribaeorum | reverse complement strand
ACCGTTTCCCGCTTGTTTTTGGCGGGCTAAATATTACGAATGCCCGGATGAACCTCACCCCAGCACCCCGGGGTAGAACGTTCCCATGGAAAAAATCTACCCCACCTAGGCGGGTAACCCACCCCGAGGAGACGGGATCCCACCAAACCGGGGTACCCCAGCTACCCGGGGTCCCCCACCACCATGTGAACAGGCCCTAAGAAAGAACATGTATAAAGTGACAACCTATTATTTGCTAGATGTTTCAGGTTTTAGTTGCCTACAAATACCATTTGAATTATGTGCAATCTTCTAAATCATCTATTTTTATCACAGTGTTTTTAAATCAAATATAATTTACAAAGTCATAAGGTTTGAATACAAAATGAGTTATTGACCACGTTTCAATGGTCATTTGTAAATTTTAACAAAATTACTATTTAACTGAGATTAGGCTAAAACTTCCTTGCACCTAGCTCAGCTTTTTCTAATTATTAATATTATAAAATAATTATTAGCTGGAGTTTCAATCGTTCCATCTCTTACTATAATTTAGAGCAATTTATTTTGACTTTCCTACGGTTTCCGGTCTTAATGTAAATCAAACATTAGGTAAATAGAAAAAAAATATGTAAATCAGCCGTGTTGGTTACATTATATACTTATAACAGATATGTTTATTGACGTTGCCTAAAATATTGTGCACCATACCCTCTTTGGCAGAAGTTTGCTGTACTATCAGGCTACTCAAAAGAAAAGGAAACGTCTGCACTGATCTTTACGATACTAATGAGCATACGTAAATAATTAATGAAACGTCAACAGACGTCATTTCCGCCAATAAGAACTTTCAACGCCAATGCTACGGCTCAGAAAAAATATATTTCTAACTTTAATCCTCATAAAGAGACTAAAATACTTTACTTTTTTTGCGATATGAAATAAACCAGTAAAAATTATAAGAGGCGTGGAACTATAACTTTATCACAAATTCATGTTTTAAACCATCCCTCGCGAGAAACAATTTTTTGAAGTGTTTAATTTACTATAAATGGAATTTATACTTGAACACATTTTCTAACAGCATATCATTTGGGAAACAAAGTTGAATTATGACTAACGAGTATCCTTATAAAGATGCACTGTCAACGTAAACCATATGTACCTATACCCAGCCTTGCAGAGGTACTTTTATTTGCCTCCGACCAAAAAAAAAGAACTGAGCTCTGCACGCATCCTTTACCTAAACGAGCAGGGGCCTGGGTACAAATATTCAAAATTGATTGAATTGAAAAATGAATCTGAAAGAGCAGTCAAATATTAGTAAGCTTACCAAATTTGAGAGTCATTGGTTAAAAGGCAAAGGCATGGTACACTTTTAAAACTCGCTAAAACAAGAGAGCTTTGTATGGATTAGAGGGACTAGCGTCTGACTCCTATGTTTTTTCTCTGGGTACTCCGGTTTTCTTCCTTCCGTATAATCGACACCTGTTAATTTTATCACTTGTTGTGGAGATAACACTCGTAAGGGGCCACGTGTCTTATTTTGTCTCCTTAATTCAGATCTTTCCGAAAATGTCAGAGAAAAGAAAAAAGAAAAGAAAAAAACTAATGGGAAAAAGTTCGTTACAAGCACTGCCGGTATAATTATAAAGATAAGTGTTACATTATGGAGAACAGCAAACGGGTGGACCAATGAAATTAGTTCTCTAAGTATCACGCCACGCGCCAAATTCCCAAAAAAGTCCAATAATTTGCTGTTGTAAAAAATAATGGTGCGAGTGTCAGTTCCTCCGTTCATGCTCGTTAATGTTAGCAAGGTAAAATTTGAGAAGTCTTTACTTGTATATTTTTAACCAAACAATTACTGTACTATTATATCTGATCCAAATCATTTACGATTCGGAGTGTATAAAAAATAAAACTTAGCAACCCTGACGATACCGCCTAAATTGAATCCTATACTTACACACAAAATAAAGGGAGGAAGCAGATCAACTGTCATCACACAAAACAGATATCTGGACTTTTTTAGCAACTTTAAGGATATTTAGAAAAACTACGAGCATGCTTTTTCATTATTTAGGCTTGTGAAAAGCCCTAAACAAAAGGGGAAAACGTTTAGTTAAGAGAATTCCGTACTAAACGCTGTTCAAATGCAACAGCTTTGTTCCGGACAAAAAACGGAATCGGTCAAAACTGGTTTAAGCCCAAGTTTCAATCTAGCTTGAAGTACAAATCAGCACTGAAACGCAGTTACGACAAACGTACAAATTTGAAAGTATTGGAGCATTTTTGACGTTTGAAGCGTAAAGTTTAAACTGAGCTGCACTAATGAATAAATTAAACCTGTCGAAAATAAATTAACGCTCAAAACAAATCAGACTTAAATTTTGCTTCTTATATATTTTTTTGCACTGAGCCATAGAACTTAGAAATGTTTACATTGCTGAAAAATTAAATCCCAACAACAATAATATTTGATTAAAATGGAAGTTTGTGGCCGGACTTACAGCTTCAGATGAATTTTGACCCAACCTCTTTTAAATTCAGTTGATGATTTTCCATGATAATTTCCACTTATCTGTTTTAGCGTCAAATTTGTCATGAAAGTGTAATCTAAACTAAAAATTACAACCAGGTTCCTCCAGATAAAATTATATTTTACTGCTTAAACAAAAATACCAACTATTACCTCAAACTGAATACAAATACAAAAGTCTACTTGAGAAATCACTACTAGCAATAGTCGCAACTCTGTTAAAAGAAACATGCTAACTCAGGATGGTTTATAAGATACATGCTGCGTTAAAGAAGGTACTACTACAAGGGCGTGTAGTTGCTTTTTTTTATGGGTAGCTGTTGAGGTTATGGTATATAATCTCAAAAAAATGGTCAGCTCAGGGTAACTTGGTTTTATTTTCGGAAATTTTTGTTCGTAAATTATAATAATCAGTAGCAAGCAACATGGGCAAGGTGAGCTAACAAAACAAATACAGTCAAGAACTGAAGGAATAATTGGGACCAGGAAGAAAATATTTCTTTTCCAAATGCTAAAAATAAAATAATAAATCAAGGAACAATTATAACTAAGATAAAATCCTTTTACAAGCCTGAGTGGCCCATTGGAGCCGGTGCTTATCTCCGGTTTCTGTGGTGTCAAGTGGATGAGAGTCGTTATCTCCCCCTGGATGAGGTACTAATTCAAAGCAGAAGCTGGTACTCATTTTACCGACCTCGTGAAGGATAATAAGCTGAGTCAACTTTGGCGGGAAAGAAGGTCACATAAAAGTTCAACACTCGGCAGAGTGGACCTTGTGGGTCAGAGGCAGAGGTCTTCAATCTTAACACTACGTCAACCACGCAGCCGTGAGGAACAATTAAGTCAAGACCAGGCAGGAGAAAATATTTCTTTTCTAAATTTTGGAAGTAAATTAATAAAAGGAAGGATAAAAACACTTTCGCAAAAACAAACGCGTCATTTCAATTCATTTCATTTTAAAAGCACGAAATACAAACTGTAACTGTTTTTCATCTTGGAACTTCCCAACTTTGCAAATCAGTACAGATCTAAATATACGCCCTTAAAACAGCTGATAGATACAAGTTCAGATATAAGTAATAAATGTTAAACACCTGGCAACAACTTTTTTTGTCTTTCTAAAATTGTTTTTAAGATATTTGAATGAGTCAATTTATTTTACTATATAATGCACGAGGGTAATTTTTTAGCACTATTACCAGGGCCTTAAATTCTGTGGTTCAAATATTTATTAAGGAGTGGTTGAAGCGAAAGGTAGCTGTCACTGAGTTATATCATTTTCAGTCCCCAGTTTAATTTTAAGCGTCCTAGTTGAATACTAAAGACTTAAAAGAGATGTAGGTATAAGATAAATGGTCGAGCAACGAACATAACTATGTAGTTTTCATTGACAAGCGAAACAACTCTCAAAACTAAACGAACAGAAAATTAAATGTCTTTCTCAGTCAGTCAGTGTCTGTACAGGACATACAAAATATTGTGAGTATGAAAAATTTTAACTACTAAGCGTCACACGAATACATCAAATGTTTGGTTGCATATTTTGGCGATCGAACAGTTGCATGGATACATAATCTTTTTAAGGCATATTTAGTTGAAGCTTTGCTTTTGTATCAGATATAGAATTAGAAAATGAATTCTTTTCTTTGGGCAATTTCCGGGAGAAAAGGAAGTACATTATACAAAAATAAAAGAGGATACAAAATGTAATAGGTGTATGTATACAAATGTAGACTGTTCATTTATCATACAGAAATTGTTTTTGGAACAAAAAAATGTCATTAGTAGACTAATTTTTCTTTGACCTTAACTCGGCAATCAGCTTAAAAGCGACACATCGCATGGTCTATTTTACAAGAAATACTAAAGCACGTTATCCTCTTGTATAAAAAGTTGTATGTCATTTCTTTTAGTCGTCAAACGCATTTCCACTCTCGCCGTCATTAACAGCAATTTTGTGACAGTTAAGAGTAGTTTATGAAGGTTGTTTGACGTAAGTTTCCCGCTGAATCACAAGCGTGTGACTTTCATATGTATGGTTCACCTGTGACAACGTCAACTTCGCAGTGTTCTATAGAAAATGATATTCTTTCGAATCGGTCTGTTAACAGACTTCAAAAGGCTTCAAAAGTAATATTGAATTGACTTGGCGTTAATCACTTTCTAATTGTTATTAAGCTATTTAAACTAAAACGGTGTTGTTTTTATTCCACGGCGTGCGGGTAGAGAAAACAAAAGAAACTAGTTTCAAAACGGACACAAGGCTTGAAGAGCATGGTTTTTTAAACAAATAAAGCCTTTATGACAAATGTTGAATTTATACAAAACAAACAGAGAATGATAAAGTATTTATTATGTAAATTCTCATCAAAACTCTAATATATTTTTCAATTAAACTGATGCGGCCTTTGAAGTGGCAGACAGCAGAACTTTAGGGTTTACACGGTAAACAATAGCTTTTGCATGACACGAATAAAATTATCCCAGAATGGCATAAAGGTTTTGACACTGAAGATAAAAAGAGATTCTAGTTAACACTGATAGATCAAGTGATTTGCAAAATCGTATTTATTCTACGCTTTTTCCAACAACACGAAACCACCAAGTAATGTTTATCTCAAAGAATATGCTATTAGATTACTCTCACAACCAACAATAAAAATATTAGTAAACATTTTTACAAAACACACAAAAGTGAAAAAAAAAATTTTGGTTTCTTTTAACTCAAGTTTTAACGAATTTAAGTGTGTGGACACATTATTTTCGGGGAGAAAGTTCTTCTGTTGGTTTTTATATGGTATTATCAGTGTAGTTTAAAATATTACTGACTTGTTCCACTTTATTTTCAAAGATATCTTTGTAAATTGGTAATACAAAGGAGGGAAAGTTGATTGCCGTGCAAAATTGAGATGTGAATTTTTTTTCTCGCTTGAGTAGCAAGGTTTGATCAAATAAAATAGCAAAACAACCAAGTTTGATATACGAGGGGAATTATATTCGCGCAAGCTTATGCGACTGTCGAACGAGATTTCGACGAGTCGCAGGTTACCTTGCTTTTCTGCAGTATATAAAGTGAAATATCCAATCAAAGTGTTATTTTCCAGTTTTCAGTGTCCTCATTTTACAGTCACCTTATTTTAGCAAAAAAAATTACAGATCATCTTAATCTACAAGAGATTCTTCGAACATACAATGGCAGTTGGCGTGCGAGCTAATTATTTTTATTCGAGTCCCAAATTTTTCTAAAGAAAGAAATTTCGCTGAGGTTTTTAAGTCCACTTTAAAAACTGCAAAAAACCATTACGATTTTAACAAGAACAATTTTGAAGTGTACAATTTCTTTAATTTCGAAGAAGTAAAAGTTGTAATTAAGGCTTAAGTGCCTGGCACCTGGCATAAAAAAAGGAAGGTGAAGATGAAGTAATTATCACAGTCACTATAGTTATTTATTATTTGTCTTTGCAGCCTGTGCCGCCATATCCATTATGAATATTGGAGTTATTAATATATTTTAATACATTTCTAGTACGTGACACCATTATTAAATACATCAAAACCTGAGTCTGTCTTAGCAGAGCTTTAGTGGTCCCTTTACCTGAATAATAGTTAATTATTGTTGCGACTCTTCCACTTTTTCTGAAACCGACTATGCAGTACTTTTAGTTATAATTTACTTGTTGAAATAAAAACGTTTTTATGATCTTAAAATTGGCTCGATCCTCTAGTTATGATTAACTGCAAATTTCGGAGCAGTGCATTACCGCTTGATAAGACGTAGGTACGGGGCAGGTTTCCACAAGACAGAGGAGAAAATAAAATACCAAACATTATGTTTAGCCTTCAGGTTGTTATCTCCAGAATTTTATAGATGCACCGTTGAAAACCGAAAAGCAGGGAAAACACAACATAGATCTATTAATTGTTGGGCTTAAAGAGAAAATTTTTTTGTTTCATGCACGATTTTGACCGTTATCCTTGCTAAATGGTGTGGATATACTATGGAACTAAGAGCATCATTAAATGGTTTCTGCAAGCGAAAAACCAAAAAAAAACGATAATGCAGAAAAGTATTAACTTCAATTTCACACTTAAAGAAGCCAAACATGTCCATCTTCTCAAACCTAATTAAGTTGTCCTTGGTATAAGGCGTTGATTGTTCTCTCTAAACAGTTTTTTGCAAAAGCCGAAGAGTGGTCATAGTTTTATTAAGTCCCAAGCATGAAAATAACTTAACCTATATTTTTTATTGAAAATATGTTTATGTGTTGTCAGGTCGTTCAAAGGTATCGCTTTGTCTTTTAATGGATGCAGCTCCGCAGCATCCGCTAACTGCGAAAATGCTAAGGGCAAGGAATAGACATTTCAGGCCAGTTTTCTCAATTGCAATCAAAAATAATTTTGATTCACACATAGATATTTTGTTTAATATAACCTTGAAAACCACAGACTAAATAACTGCTCTACTGATAAAACAGAATGCTGGTTAGAAGTTTATTAACAGTTGAATGTTGACCAAGAAGTGTATGGACTGGGATTTGTAGGTACCATGGAAAATGTTAAGTTCTTTTTCTCTCTGAATTACTGTGCCTTTATTTGTTTGTGGTAATTTTGATTTGTTCACTAAAAGCTATGATTGAAAACTAAAAATGTATTGAAAATTTTAATCTTTCTGTTTTTCCTAAATTTCCATTTACTAGCTTTCTTTTAGCTATAAAACGATCATAATGATAATAATTCAACATTTTTATAGCGCCATATACATTATCTGTCCTATGGCGCTTCACAATAATACAGTCAAAACGTTTATTTGTCTTGGGGCGATTAACACTTTCGTTTGGGAACAAGTCAGCTGCTCTATAACGACTAAAGCCAGTTGCAATTTTGTTTGGCATTGCGACGTACCTATATATGCCTTTTCCGCTGTATTCTAGTTATTCGTAAGTTTCTTTCGGGTAAAATGCTAATTATTTTTATCGCCGACTTCAAGACCACGAAAGTCGGTTTATACCAAAATCTAGGATGTTTAATACTACCAAGAAAAAAGCTTGTAGGCTTCAAAGCTATTTTAACTATTTATCAGTTAAACACTAGTAGCGAGACTTCTGGACTAATTATTTCTCTGATATGCCCTTTCGCTGAAACTTTTACGACGGTTACAATTGACCAAGTTGACTTAAAAACTACTGTTAAGGTTAGACAATAGTTCAGTCCCTGACAGGAACAACAGAGGAGACACACTATGTTATCTCATACTCCATCTTCATTTCAACGTCATTCTATTTTACCTTCTAACGTAGCAATTTTGTTAAATATCAAAAGTTTCAAAGCAAGTCAATATTATGCTACCTGCCTTTTATGATAAAGCTAAATATAGCTCGGTTGAAGTAAAGGAAAGAATTCCAAAAATAAATATGAAAATATATTTGCGAATTCTCAAGTTAGACTGTTGCTAGTCTAGTAAATGAAGCAATTCCTTTTCCACGAATAAACCGCTGAAAAAATAATAGTAAAAGCTAGATGTTTATTTACTACAACACCAAAAAAGATGGGTAAAAGTGAAAAAAATGTTAATCCAAAGTGTCCTAAACTGAAAATCACTTATATTCTCTTCAAACACAATGTATTGACTACAGTATCCAAATCCTAATTGGTTTTAAAATGGTATCCATTCTTAAAACGCAAACTTCTCTTTTGGTTTCAGGCAAAATATTTTAATCTACAAACGAAACTTGAATTATGTTTAGCATTGCCATTTTTATTTTGTATTGGCAGCTGTGTTTTATTTTCACTGACCCACTTCAATCAAACTCGATTTTGATGAAACAGCAAATAATTTATGGCGGAGGATGTGGTAAGCAGTTGATTTATCTCGTACCGTTTTGGAACACATAAAAACAAAGGATAAAACTAAACAAGAGCTTTAACATCCAAGGTGGTTGGCAGCTTACAAAGACTAAACCTTATAAGTTTAAATATAACCCCTTTGCAAATCATCTGTTGAAAAATGAGTGGAATCTTTCGCTCTCACGGATAAAAAGTGGACTCGTGTGTGGAAGCCTAGCTTAATCTTAGTGCAATCGACTGGCTGAAATAACAATATTTTATAAGTAATATAGAAGTCAATATATATCCTTTTTCCCTGGACTGTAATACTTGATATATTCTTCCTATTTTTACTTCAATTAAGTGCATACAACAAAGAATACAAAATTTGAATTTTCTCGGTATTAAAATATTCCAATTTTTCGTAGATACAAACATTCTATGTACTACAAATCAAGAAAAGGGCTGAACACCATTTTTGCTAAAAAGGTTTTTTTTGTTTGTAATTTTAAAAAGCCTAAAACAAACACTAAAAAGGTTAGATTTTAACTCTAAAGAACATTATTATTGATCCATTAACTTGTTGGCTCTTTATTCAAAATTGTTTAGAGGAAAACTAAAAGTATCACAGTGATGGCCGATAAATGCCCGAGTCAGTTCGAACCTGAGACCTTGGCCAAGTGCTAACGCCGGACCGTTACAAACATTGTCAGTGAAAAAGGTGATAAAATCATAGTAAAATACCATTATTTTTTTCGTCTTTGGGGTGTTAAAGACATTTTGTTCAACAAAACTCAACTTGAGTTTGAGTATTCAAAAAAAGCAGCAGTCAATTATTTGTTTTTTATAGTCCAAGTTTGTGAAATAACTGTTCATCGCCATGAGATGTGTTAGAAAAGGGATAATTCTCGATACGTCCGTATTGGTAATGATTTTACCAGTATTGCTTGTAAAGAGAACCAGCTGAGCTTGCATGATGTTCTGTTCCCTCTTTCAGGTCTTTCATTTATTGAAAAAAAAATAAAATAAAATAAGAACAGGTAAAATAACTTAGAAGCACTTTAAGTTACACTCGATGTTAGTTCATATGAAAATGATATTTAATTCAGCGTTTTCAACGTTAGCAATTGTAAAATTAAAGTATACGAAATTAAAATAAAAATCAATGTTACCCCTACGAAAAATCAATTCTTTGCCAACTGAACACCACTACCTTGTATTTCCGCTTGCCATCTGACCAAGGTAACATTAAACGGCAGTAGAATTATTCCTTTTCCAAAGATTGTAAGACAATCAAAAGAAAAAGGATTCGCACTTTACCATTTTACAGAATAAAAAGAACACAAAGCCATTTCAGAATATATTTTTTGAAAGGCAACATGAAAACAAATTCTTTTACTTAATATGATAATGCTAGGTTTATTGCTTCTTTGAACGTTTTGTAAAGACTGTAAAGCCTGATAGCTTAGAGGCCGGAAATTGCGGTTATTTTACGATAATAACCCTACCTGTAGTCACGGGAACACCAATTTGTAGCTGGCGGGTTTCTATTGCTCTTTAAGAGCAAGCAGTTTAAAAGGTATAATTTCCGCTGCGGGATATTTTAATAGCGTAGCAGGAAAATAAAAAGCTATCGGAGTGGGTGCGCAAACTAATTTTTGTTTTCACGTGGGAATGGATAAAAGTCAACAAACATGCCAACATTCATTTAAGAGTTCTGAGCAATTTTGCCGACAAATTTATTCATTCGGTTGAGCAAACGTCTGTGAATTTATTTAGCATTTGCCAAGGTTAAGGTTTTTTAAGCACTCCAGAATTTGTTTCAGCCCAAATGAATAAGGCTTCAACACAACAATAGAATTGTTCAAATAAACATAATTAAAATGCCTTTTGCCACTTTCAACATAATCAAGGTGTTAATTTCTTTTACACTTTGTTTTAAATTGCTTTTCTCAGCACCGACTTTTTCATGAAATTTTAGCCCCCAAAATTTAACGTCGTTCCGCTTGCACGCAGAGCAATAAAGTTCTTCTTATACTCCTTCTTTTTTTAAAAAAGAAAGAAAAGAAAAAGACTGCGAGTAATTATAAAGTAAAACTAAAACTAAAAGTAATTATTAATCAAATTTAAAATTCCAGATAAAAACCACAGTGACGGATTTAATAAAATTACCATTCTACTATTAGGAAATCAGTTTAACTTTGGTAGTTTTATCGAAACAAAATGTGCACAATGAGTTTTATTTTAAAGAAACTCTATGGTTATGTATTTTATTTTATTTTATTTCTGCCAAGAAAGGACCAACATTTTTAAACTTTGTTGCGCATGCGCTGTATATGGACTATTTCGATACTTTTCGTTAAAAACCTGTGTGTTACAGCCCTTTACTAAGTGTTCTTAAACATTTGTTTACGTTATATTCGCACACTCATTTCAATTTTAAAATCGCAATATTAACAGAATTTACTGACAAATCTTAAGTAAAAAAGACAAGATAAGGTAGTAACTTACTGAATCACACGAAAAATTTTCGCAAACCTGAAAAAGACAAACATCCGTATAAAGTAATTTTGATTTTTCATTTAATAGATACAAGGTTCTTTCAAGTTTTTGTTAAACAGGAAGGATAAAACGCCACCGGTAATGTTTCATCTATTTACAGATTTGCTAATGCACTTTGTAGGTAGGGCAAGAATCTGAAGGCACAAACTCCCTGAAAAGGTGTTTGTGTTTTAAAAGATCAAATAAGTAGTTATTTTTCTGCCTGGTTATTGGCTGAGCTTTGTATCATTTCCGACAGATAAATATCGTTGGTAATTTTTCCTAATGACCGAGAAACCCTGAAGATGCTTTGAGATGTCAGATTAAAGTGATGTTAATAAAATCATAAAGTTTCTTTCGATAAATAAAATATTCGATTAAATTGTTACTGTATAAATAAGTTAGTAGTGGCTAATTGATTCTTATTGTGTGTAAATCAGATAATTTACGAAACGAACGAAAAAAAATTCGCAAAGTCTCAGAATTGATTATCAACAATTCTCAACTTTTAAAAGTTGCAATAAATCTAATGTGGAAAATACGTTAACTGACAACAAAGTTTTTTAAGAAACTATGTTTTTACAAAAAATTGTGATCAAATTTTAGCTTTTTTTTTTTTCTATAAGGCTAGGTATTTAAATAAAATATATAGTTAATTAAAAAAGTTAGGACATAGTGTTGGTCAGTTGCTATATATC